>JACXIT010000089.1:3733234-3738234 GCA_014737525.1 Bombus difficillimus | reverse complement strand
CTATAACTATTACTAACACTATACTATCACTATTGCTGCTACTACTATTACTCCTATATCTATAACTATCGCGTCGAATACTACTGCGTACTATCGTTGCATCTATCGTCTATGACTATTATTATTATTATTACTACTACTTTAACTATACTGCTACATCAATCTACTACTACTACTACTACTACTACTACTGCTACTACTACTAGTACTACTACTACTACTACTACTGCTACTACTACTACTACTACCACCACCACTACTACTACTACTACTACTACTATTACAACTGTATTTATCGTTTCGACTATTACTATTACTATCACTATTACTATAACTATCACTACACTATTATTACTACTATACTATTTATCTTGCTATCCACTTATCTATCCATCTACTATTACTACTAGTAGCGCTCTATTATCTTCGCCTATGGTTACCACCCCTAAATTTCCGTCGACAAATATTTCAATACTTCGAGGACTCAAAAATTTGCAAACCAATGCCCCCGAAGTATTTAAGTTATTAATTTTTAACAATTGAAACTTAATTAAATTAGAATTAAGTTTCGGTTGATACCGATTAAAGAATAAGCAAAACGAAACTTCCACCACTTCGAGAATGAGAATTTCACAAGATTTTTTGACAAATTATTGACAACCTCGAGATCAACACTCTCGATGTTCTTTAAATGAATTTTCAGTAATTTCAAAATTAAAATTTCAGTCGATACTAATTAGGAAGTCGCTTCAAGGACGCGGGTTCCATAAAAATATGAAAAGCTTGAAAACCATTGTCCTCGAAGTGCGCAAGAATAATTTCCACAGGAAATATAATGCAATTCTTTCACCCTTTGCAACCCTTAAATTCAGTTCCACTGCGCAGCGGCCTCAATCTGGTATTCCTCCGAAGAATACCTCTCTGTAAACCCCTGGGAACTTTTGTATCGAAATATAAAAAGCGATAATCGAACGGAGGTGCGCAAAGGGTGTGAATAGTCGACGAGAACAAGGCAAAGGGGTGGTTCTTTCACGACCACTTCGGTGTTCCACTGTTTGTTCGTTTTGCTTTTCCTTGTTACTATACTCGCGATGATCGATTGTAATTTAAAGAAAAATCACAACTTTCATTTTTTTTCTCCTTTCTCGCTATCCCTATCGATATAATATAAATATTAAACAACATTTTAATTTTTATATTATACGAATTATAATTTCGTACTTTTGATTCCCCACACCGTTCTCGTTTGTAACGCGCGAGTTTCGGTTCTTTTTTCTCTAATCTTCATCCCCCATCCCACCATCCAATCACGGTTTTCTCGTCTTGGAAAAAGAAAAAGAAAAAGAAAACGAAATGAACCGAGCAATCGAGTGAGTCGAATTTAAGGGAAGGAAAGTTTATAATGAAAAGGGATAGAGGTTTAAACGCGATAAAGATAAAGCAAGCACAGATGAGGGAATATGATTGCTAGCGAGCGGGTAATTTACATATACAAAATATAGCCGATTTGTCAAGAGAAAAAAAAAAAGCAACAATGAATGGAAAAGATAAATAAACCTGTCCGTTTTTTGTGTTCTTTCTGTGTATCCAGCTACTACCTACCCCTTCTCCTTTGTTTCTATTTAAAACTATATTTTAATCTTTAAATCGAGGCGTAAGAAGCTTCAATGAAATGGGTCTCAGATTTTTCTTTTAAAAATATCGAAATATAAGAGATATTTCAACAGAAAGGTTATATCACTGATGAGTAGATTCTTTTGAAAATTGTTTGTTACAAAGCGGGGGTTGCCTTTAACGTTATTTACAAAATTTAGTATCGATAATTAGTAGAATTATCGGACATTTAAAAATTGACAATCGTTAAAAATTAACGAAAATTATTTTCGATATAGAGACCGTTTTACGAGAAACTTTTTACGCGTTCGATCACTTTTCACTTCACTAATTATCCACGCTAATTCTATTTCACTATATTTTTTTTTTTTTTTTTTTTTTTTTTTAGATCGAACATCACAAATGATCGATAACGAATTATCGATCATTCGTGACATTCCAATGGAATGAAAGGAAAAGATGGCACCGAGACGACGTGTCAGCATTTTTTCTTCGAATTTCAATATTTTATTTTGCCTGTTATTCGATGTTTCTTTCTAACAAAGTAGTCTTCCTTCTAAAACCTTGACACGCTGTTCTGTCTCTATCTTTTCTGTCTGCCTTTAAAATCAATGTTGGGTAAATCGTTTAAAAATTTGTATCATTCGATCATTCGAACTATTCACAATAATCTAGAACATTTTTATGATCCATTTGAGGCTAAAATATAATTCAGCTACGTAGCGGAGTAAGATATTTGTTATAAATGGTATAAACAAGTTCTTAGAATTCTAAATTATCATAGGAAGAAATAAATTGTTCGATTTATAGCTATGCATCTAAATTATGTAACGTATAAGGTTCAAAATGTAGCCTAAAGGATTCAGTACAAATTAAGTTAACTTTCTTAAATTCCAGTTTTACTATCCACGTCACTGAAAATTTATTTTTCAAAAGATGAAAATTCAATTTAATGGGTCGGATTCCAGAAACACACATAGCCATGTTCTTTTTTAGAAAACGAAAAAGAAGAAACATTTCTATTCCGTTGAAAAGTTTCAATTTAACAATCGCAGACCATCCATCACGAGACATATTAAATTCCACCGAAATTCAATTAAGCAAATCCAAAATGCAGCGCAAACAACAAACGAAAAAAGAGAGAGAAAAGAAAATAATAACAATTCTGCGAGTTTTGCCTTCAAACAGACAAAACTCATCGTTTTCCAAATCCAATCAAGCGTTGCTCGATTCCGTGTTCGATAGAATTTCTCTAAAATCCATCCCATAAAATCCTTTTTCTGAGAATCGAGCAGCACGAGGGCCATATTCGTTTTTCCCAACGAAAATAACAGTCGTAATTTGCTGGTCTTGAATTTTTATGAGACTCCGATGCTTCTTTCTTAAATGAAAAATCAGAGGAAAAAGGAAACACAGATATACTATACAAGAAATTTTCCACTTAACAGCACTTTATAATTTCAAGCTTTACGATATGCTATTCTATATGTAGCTCTATCTGTATACTATATATTCTATATACGTATGTAGCAGTATGTACACTGTAATTACTCGATGTATATACATCTACCATTTCCTTTTTCTATCTTCTGAAAGTTTTCATCTCCAGCATGAACTCTGTCGCGAAAAGAAAAAGGAAGAGAGACTCGAACGAAGAGGGAAGGGAAACCACGTCATGGACCGCTTCATCGTTCTATCAAAATATTCTTTTAATATATGAAAATCAAATATTATAAGTAAAATTCGAGTCGAATATCAAATTTTATGTTAATTTAATATATCGTCATGAATATATATATATCAAGTCCTTTTTCTTTAAATACTTTTATAATGTTAATCTTATTCATTTTTTTAATATTACTAAAATACCATGTTTATTAGTTTAAAAAATTTTCAAACGTTTAATTATCGATATCGAAAGATTAGAAATTACGATTCTTCGCTTTTCTTTTCACATGTCCGAACGGTGTGTTGTTCGCGCCTTTTCTGTTTCCACTAACTTTTCTTCCAGCTCGAAAACCGATCATCGACCATTTCACTACTCTACTGCCTATCGTCGTCTTCCTCCTCTTCGTCGACTCACGAACGGCCTACTATCGCTACTACTGTTGCCATTTTTCACAATTATTACAGCAAAAGGGAAGCTCGACCTTCGAAAACGAAGAAAAAAGAAATTGTTCGCCTTACTTTCTAGAAAAATTGCACAATATGCAGTAATTTTGGTATTGGAAGATTCAGTTTTTTGAAGGAAGGTTCCATTTTGCAGAAATTCCCCTATTTTTACTTTGCTGCTACTCTCACTCGAAGCTTCGACCTTCTCAGCACGTGAACATTCACTGGGGCATTTTTATTGCCCGTGTCATTGCTGATTCGTTATTGCACTTTCCATCGTTCCGATAAAAAACGAATTATCAAAATTCATATGATCAACGTTATGCACATTCGAAACATTCGATTGAAACGTTAGAATGGAAAATTTCATCAATAATAAATATTGTTTCAGTAAACAAATATATATATATATATATATATATATATATATATATTGTTCAGTGCGTAAAAGAAAGCACTATCGAGCTTCGTTGATCAGCGTGTGCGAGCGAGACAGCGATAGGGAAACGAAACAAATTAGACTTTGTTCCTAACGACAAAATCTGCGGAATCGAGTTTTTGGAAAATATTATTGTTTTAAAGTTTGTAACATGGAACGTAAAGTATGGCAATGTTTTGTCGTTTCGGTAGTGTTCAGTGTTAGGTAGAATGGAACGTTTTTATTAGTAATTAGCTTAAGAGTATTGAAAAATGAACGTGAACGATGGAAGGTTTGCCGGAATCGACGATGACTATAATTTCTCAATAAGAAATCTTTTGCATGATGCTGTCCTCCGTACACCATTATGCCAAATCTGTCAAACACATGTACAAACACGGACAAACAGGTTGAAATTGTATTTTACGAAATCCAATTGTTCTGTTTCGAACAATTTCGTTAGAATTATTATAAAATTCGTTCTAAGAAAGGAATATTAAGTATGATAAATTATTTGTCCATTATTAAAAATTTAATATTCGTGTTGTATTGACGATACAAAAATTTGAACAATGCGTTTGATCGGAGAATAAAAACAGAACAAATCGAAAAATCAAATTAAACTATAATTCCTGACAAAATTGTAACTTTTCATTTTTTTTAAATAATTTCGTAAAATATGGAGAAATGTCAGGATTTGAACAAGGCCTAAGAGCATCGATTATAAAGTGTCTTTCTTACAATTCCTCGACACGATTCAATCGCAACATTGTCCTGCATTAAACCAAACTTAAAAGTAGATCAATTTACTGATATCGCGAATTTTGTTATAAACAATTCGACAAAAAAAAAAAAA
>JACXIT010000089.1:3707093-3732099 GCA_014737525.1 Bombus difficillimus | reverse complement strand
AAAAAAAAAAAAAAAAGGAAAAAGTACACTTTTAAGAAATCTCGATAAAGACTCGTATCTTTCCGAGAAAATGAAGCTGCAGCGTGAATGATGAACGAAGAAAGAAAGAAAGAATGTGCATCGTTCTATTTCTATAATATCGAAAATTCGTCTCTTCGAGACGTGCGTCTGAACGCTATAATATAATATAGGGACGACAAAAAGTCAATTGTTCGTAATTCTATCGTTTAACGTTGGACAACTCGTCGCTGATGGTAATTAGTCTCGATCTTAAGATTACTCGATACTCGTAAACAGTATTGTATAGATATACGATTAACGACGCTACGAGAGTCAATGCTAAACTGTTCTCCAAGAAAAACGATGTATCCCTTCGAAAAAAAAGAAAAAAAAAAAAAAAATACATACTCGTACTTTGACGAGGAAAACTGTTTGATACTTGGAATTATTATTAAGTATATGGTACGTTATAGTATACTAATATAATGTACTGATGTAGTTATTATTATTATTATTATAGTGTAATTACTACATGATATTATAATATGGTAGAATTGCTAAATTTCAGATGAAAAATTATTTGCTAATGTTAAATAAATTTACAAAATTCTAGCGTACCATACTAATATCGTTGGAAATTTTACAATATCGACAATCAGTTGACAAACATTGTAATATTACTTCTAAGTGATATTGAGTTTTATTTCGATCGTTCGAAAATCATTCTATTAAATTTACATATAGGTAATTATTGGCTATGTAACATGATTTAAATAATAATTCCGAGAGTCAAAAGATAAAGGAAGAAGGAGAAGCTGTCGTAAACTATACAATTTTTATTCCATATACTCGTACATACACGGACACACGCACATACACATACACGATACACAGCAACATATATTATACGAGGATAAAAGAAAAAAAGAAAAAAGATTATTAAGAAACGTTGTATAATGTTTTATCGCCGCTAAGGTAAATCGACGTAGTTTCGCGAATTATTAGCCTGTAATTAAAGATCGAAGAGGGGAGCCGTATAAATATTCGTCGAGCCATTTTTCGTCCTGGCCTGATTAATTAAAGTATGAAAGATTGGGTTTGTCAAATCTTAAAAAAAAAAAAAAATTTCGGTAACATTGGCTGTCGACAACAATATCTTCGTAATTTTCGAATCTTTTCTTCCGTCTCTTAAAGCACCGTGTGATTCCACGAAATTTTTCTATAGTATATAACTAAAGATTCATAGTAACTTCCGATCATGAAAAATAAAAAAAAGAGGAAAAAATGGGAAAAAAGAAAGCTGTTACACGAATCGGACGAAAAATAGCTCAGTGTGAATTCTTTCGTTGACGTTTCAAGATAATACCGCCCACGTTACTAAAACAGAAAAGAGAAGAGAGGTCGAAGGTTGTAGGAGGGAGAAAGCGATAGGGTTAACTCACAGTGAAAAGTTGGAATTCGAATAAAGATAGAAAGAAGAAGTGAAGATGGGGAGAAGTTGTCGAAGCATCGATATATCAAACTGTCGAGTACGTTGTGAAATTAGTTGAAAAATCTAGAGCTGTGCGGCAATAGAGGGGAGGACATTGAGTAAAATACTCCTCGATCCAGCAGTATTTCTTTCATTCTCCAAATTCGTTCACTTTCCACCCTCGGCAAAAATGAAAAATGGAAAAATTGTGTGGATATTTGAGTTCTATGGAACGTCGACGAGTATTCGGTACATAATAAGAAAGAGAGATGTAATTGATAAAACAAAGTTATTCGATATTCAAAATTAAAGTTCTCTGTAATAATAAAAAAATAGAAATTTTTCTAAGATAATAATATGTAATAACATTCGTTATTACCGTTTTATTATAAATTTCACGTAGAATTTCCTACAATGATTTTCGTAAAAGAGATTTTGAAATTCATTTGTATCCATCTATAAACAAAAACGTACTTAATTAATTATTCATAGAGGGAAATTCTTGTTGTCTTCATTAAGAAAATTGGTCGGTATTCTTTAAGAAGAATATTTAATAAAACTATCGATATAAACAAAGATATACAAGCTGCTTAATCAATAATTTAACAAAGCTACCAAAACTCCATTAACTGAATACTACATATCAAGATTGAAATTATTTTTCCTGGCTTTGTTAAATTATTTGTATCTTCTAATCGGAATAAGGAGGAAATAAAATTCCTTTGCTTGCCAAAAGGAGAAGTTCACGTTCCATAGAATTGGAAATGAAAGAGAGAAACAGTAAATAACGAAAGAGAAAGGGCTGGAAAGTGAAGGGTTGAGAGAGGTGGTGTTTAAAAACATTGCTAATCAGATTTAATCGCGCGTGAACAACGCGCAGTTTTAGGACGAATATGTTATATATATATATATATATATAAATATGAATATTATAAAAAATATATATATATTAATATTTAGATTTATATTATATGTATAGGGGGATGTGTTGACGTATATTGCGATTGTGGCAACGGCGGGGTATGAAAGAAAAGAAAAGAAAAAAAGAAAAAAAAAGAAACGAGTGACACAGGGGACATTTGCGTCATTTTATTACTATTATTAATAATTCATTACCATTACCGATTATTAGCGATAAAGCAAATATTTCCGTTGAATATATGAATTATTACAATTTTTAAACGAGATTATAGTATATGGATTATGGCAATGGGAAATTTAGCCCTCGTTATTACTGACGTCGACGTCTGATCTTACGCCTCTAATTATTGTCGGGTTAATCATCATTATATTTAATGGTTAATAGTGATTAAGATTTTGCATTGAGTCGAGGTTATTAGAAGAGGAGGAGATCTATCGATCGTGTTTGAACGGTGTTTTTTTTTTTCAGTATTAATCGAAGTTAGTATTCAGGGGATAATAAAAGACGTTGAAAATAAAAGACACAAAAGTAATCACCAGCTCAGATGCGAGTACAATGAATGAAATTAAGATCGAATTAAATAAAAATTAAATTAGAATTGGCTAATTGCACAGAGACGTTGCGGAGGATTATTAATTGATCGAGAATTCGAACTATCGTGCACAACAAATTGAAAAGGGTTGTTCCGTACTTCTCAAATAATTCCAGCGTCTTTCCATTCCAATATTCTTTACGGTGGTCGTTAAAGACTTTATTTCTTAATTAAATTCTCATCATCGTTTTCCCATTATTTCGTATCCCACTTCTCTTCGAAATAATTGACAAACTATTTACAGCCAACAAGAAGCTGCAAAGTAGACTGTACGCATTATATGATAATTAAGCGAACAAAAATATTTATAGTTGTTTAAGAAAGAATTATACTTTTCCTTCTCTTCATAGGTTAATCAGATAATTTTCATTTTTATTCGCCACTTTCAATCGATATATGTACATACATAGGTTTTCTTTATCGTAAGTTTTTCGCGAGATGAAGACAAGGTATAATGATGATGTATTGTTAATTAACGAAGGCCTTTACTAAGTTAGATTAAGTTTCTTCATAATGACGAACGAAGGGATGATAATAATGATTTAAATTGTATTTCAACGATTCAGCTGTTTTTTATAAGCGTGATACATATTTTCTATGGGGAAACCGACGATGGCGGATGACGAAGAGGACGATGGAGAATGTTAGAGTTAATTTTCGATCGATATTAATTATTGACATGAATTATATATGCATCGTGTATTCCTACGTTTCATTGTCCTATGGCAGCCGGCATTATTTTGTAAAGAAGAATAAAAATAAATTGACAAATGTACAAGTATCGCTCGACTAATTCTTTTCCTGCATACCACGAATAAAATTATCTTTACAAATATAAAGATATCTCGTGAATAACTTAATGACTCGACATCTGTTCCATACAAGGAATAAATTTTGAAAATTTGTAGAATTTAAGCAAAAAAAAAAAAAAACGCAAGTGATTATTTCTCTATTTCAGATGCTTTATTAATGCTTCAAACGTGAAAATATCAATCAAAATATAGAAAAAATAAAATCTCGTATTACGATACGTATAATTATATGCTGTAAACGACATAATGAAGAGTGGGAATAGCAGAATATTTGATAAGAGTAGGTTGATAATTTGAACTCGGAGGTAGAATGTTAAGAGGCGCGATTACGTCTTTGGGTAGATCAGTTGATTTATCTTCTTTTTCCGATTCTGCTTCTTCCTTCGTCGATGCGGGCAATTCTTTCGCGTTAATCTGTTCGCTATTTTGAACAGACTGTTCATTGATCTTTGCGCTCGCAGAAGCGTTAGAAGAGCCTGTGACAAATGGAAAAATCTTCGATTACTTAATTTTTTAAATGCGTAAATCTTTATTATGTAAATATACTAAGAAGTTGCTTTCGATTGGAATTTACTTCGATATGCATCTTCTTTAACGACAAAAGGAAAATTGTGGATTGAGAAAAATGTAAATGAGAAGCGTAATTAAAGGCTGATGACAGACAGTGATCTTGAAAGATCATTGGCACCGGAAACAGAACGACCTTAGCGAGGAATAAAATATCTGCTCGGTATATTCTTACGCCTCGATCTGATATGCTTAATTACAAAAAATTTAATTTCGCAGAAAGTGTGTAAGATATTTACCTTCGACGTTTATTGGCGTTCGTATAGAGTATGGATCGATCAAGAGATTTCCATGGGAAATTTGAAAGACAGGTATCGCGGTCTGTTTGATTAGTTTAGACGTAATTGGACTGGCCGCTGATTTGACTGAAATCTCAGCATTTTTATTCTGCGACGATTGCCCTTCAGACTCCATCTGACTCGTTAAAAATACGCGTGTGATATAAATTAGTTACTTTTAAAAACAATTTAAGTATATCGAAACATTGTTGTTAGTATTAATAAAAGTTAATCATACTATGTTCGTTTGCGACTGCTCCTTTTCATTCGACTCGATAGCCTTCCTCTCTGATTGTTGCAATCCTTGCAAAAATACATTCTTTTCCCCTATTTTATATTCTTCCTGCGCCATTTCAGATATTTGAGGAGCTCCAGTTCGAGCCAAGATCACGCCTTGCGTGTTTTGTGCCTGAGAGAATCGTAATTAATGAAATTGAACGAATATTATCGAAAACGTATCAAGTTTTAGTAATACCAACTAATTAATGACTAATATTCAGATACTAGTAATATCTGATAGTTAATATTCTTAAATGTAAACAGTATCAAGCAGCTAATGGTATAGAATATTAATAATATTACATCGAAGTAATTCATCGCATCAAAAATTGATAATAATATCAAGTAATAATGACACGCTGAATATCTTTAATAGTAACAAATATTTCTAGCAAGTTAGATTAGTCAATAAGTACATTAATTAATAGTACCAAGTATCAGTAATACGTCAAAAAATGATTACGTACACAGAATTGTAACATATTCATGTTATTACCTACTCTGTTATATGTTCCTACGATACCCTTAATTCTTACCGGAAGTGGCGCCTGGGGTAAATTGGTAGCCGTCACCCGGAAGCCATTTTTACTGTCAGCGGTATACTGTGTTGTTTGAATAAAGCCTGCATCATCGACGTAACTGTAAACACCTCGTGTTTCGCCATTCAACGTTCTGATTTCCGACCTTGCAGAGCCTGGAGCACTATAGCCAAAACTGTACTGGCCGTAACTGTCCTGATACCCCAGGATAGGTGCAGTCGGCTTGGCCAAGCCGAAAGAAACGAGAGAACAAAAGAAAAGAAGGACCTGAACATAGATTATTCAACGATTTTCATAATTTCACAAGAAGCAATTAATTCTTATTTCGTATCATCGTATTAGAACAATCGCGCTATTACCATACCACGAACAAAATTCTATTAATCACATTTAAACTTCCCTATCGGGTCGAGCAATACGTTCACTCGCATTTTCTTGAAAGAGCAAATCGAATTACTTTCGAAGAAAATTCTATACAATCGAATAGTGCCTTATCAATTTTTCTATAGATTTCCATCCCGTTTCTTCAGAAATTTATACATTTAATACAGAAACAATCAAATAAGCGTATATTTACGACCTTTAAACGATTATTATAACATCGTTTGAGTTAGTAGACACTGGTGAAAGAACGAACTTGTTACTCGATCCGATTATTAAATCCAAGATTATTAAATACAAGAATACACTGCAAGAGATCCAGCACGCGAGTTACCCAACTGAAAAATCACTGAATAACGTGAAATCAAAGTAATTTATAAACATATTACGTAACAAGACACTAATCCGAAACCACGATCGAAATAACATCTCCGAGCAACCCAAAGCTTGAGAAACACTGCTGCAACCCCGTGAAACCAGCCCACTCGGCCGTAAAGCGAACAAAGCAACCATCATTCCATTCGCGCACGCAATCACACGTTCTTCCTTACGTATACGCTGTTCATGGCGATTCGATTCGAGTTCTTTTAAATTTCGCTCACGCATCCGCCACTTTATATAGAAAACACGCGAGCCTCGAGGGTGTTACCAGCTCGGGTCGCGGAAACGCGAGGATCGGAGGTGCATGAAACTGGTCACGCCTGTCCTCAAGGACTTTATCGCCTGGAATCCGGCTCTTGAACATTTTCGCCAAGTATTTTTTTTTTTTCCCCCGGTTAGAAACCTGAACACCCGGCTATGCCCTAATATGTACGATCTTCACGGTCGTCTTACCGCAGAGATCTGCCAAGAATCTTCGTTTTATAAAATAATGCGTGGATAAGGAATTTTTATGACGTTGCACAGGCTTAGGAAAGTAGATAACGCCTGTAGATGACTTTCGCGAATATGTTATGCGTGTTATGCGAAACATTTTCGGTTTTTACCGGCACCGTTGCGGGTAGCTTCTCCATGCATTTATGGGAAATTTGAAGACGTAAAAATGAATAGAATAGGGTACGGAAAAGATATAAAATATACGAACTACGGTACCGTGCGCTATAACGTGTGTCGACTGTGTAGAGCGCGATTCGCAAGTTGAAAATTCTATGATGTTTTCTCAATAATATTTTGTCCCCGAAATAACGTTCACATATTTGTTTTTACGCAATGAACGCGTAATGTATTCTTTGTTTAATATAAACTTTACTCGTACTATTAATAGCGAAAAGATTGTTAGGCAGTGAAATAATGTCTGTAATTCCAAATTGGCAAAAATGGGACATCTGTGATAATAATTTTATCTGTAATAAGAATTTTTATCAAGTTTCAGGCGATAGTCTATCAGAAATTTCATTTCATGTAACATCCGGCTAATAGTCTCCGGCATTAATGTACGAAGAAAAAAATAAATGAAATCATAAAGTGCATAATAGTGTTGTTGGCGAAGAATGGTAATTTTGTGCGTGGAAGTATCGCAAAATCGCAATAATCGCATCTGATTAGTAAATCTGATACGTTCTTTAGTTGTGTAGGCTCTTGTTAACTGGTTTGCGAACAATTTATTTTATATGCATATCGAAATCGTGTTTTACGATAATGAGTGCCATTTTCCATGCCATAATTGGATACCTGTTCCATAAATGTTGGATTACGTTTGTTTGAACAATCGGGATTTTGCCAATTCCACAAAATTTCAATGTTTTCTATTTCCTAATTAATTTATGTATATACGTATATATTAACGCAATTTTTATTTAATAAATTCGCTGTACAATTACCATATTAAAACTATAATCACAGGTACCAATATAAATGTATAATTTCATCGCCATTACAAAAATCATACTTTCGGAAAAACCTAAAAGCCAAATCTTGTCGGAACGGAAATAGAACTTGAACATTTCCAACTGTAACTATACTATAAAACTTTGTACAAAACTGTTTTATAAAAATGTTATTTGTTTGCCATAAGCGCTATCTATCGCCTTGTAGAAAGTCGTTGGTTCCATTACACCTGTATACTCGTCTCTTCCTCTGTAATCGTTCAGTCTAGCTATTTGCATACTATCCTCGACCCAAATTCGTTGCAATCGATCCTGACGTGACGAACGCATTCTACTTCAAAATCGCCGCGACATTAATATGTATCGATTCCCCTCGTCTATCGTGACAGAATGAAACTGGATGCCGGGATTTTTTATTTTTTTTATGTTTTTCTTTTTTGTCGAACAGACGGCGAATTTAGCGCCAGTTGAAACGTAAGAGTCGATTTTTAATCGTTTATACCATTACCATCAATTACCGTGTTTAAATCACTACGTATCGTATAACGAATATCCGTATAGTTTCTACGTTTTCTCTACTCTCCGATCAAAATTGATGAATTTAAAGTCAGAACTCTGAAACGTAAATTAAAATTAAAGACAGAATTTGGATTCGATTAAAACAAGAATTTGAACTTCTTGGAAATTCTCTTTATTAATCCAGTCTACAATCGTCGTTCATCCCCCTATGGCAGTTTTAACGATCTCGCCACCCTCGAAAATCAATCAACATCAAAAGAGCACATTAAACGAAAAAGCAACAAATGACCAGAACGTCGATTTCCATAGCCCAAAACGCATACATGTAAAAATGACATAACCGAACAACAAAACGTAAAGCCAACTAATTATAACGAATCTAGAATTAACGAAACAAGAAAAATATGTCCCAGAGAACACCGGTAATTGTAAATCGCTCGATCCATGCGCTACGTTTCCCTCTTTACCGTCAACTATGATACTTATCCGCTGCAGTGGTCCTCCATTTTATTTTGATTTAACACGTTCACTGTTAAGTACGTGCGATACATTGTACTCTAAACGCGTAATTTCCATAGGAAAATCTGCGTGTGTCTGCTAAACTTTGCGTTTACGCAATATGCTCTGTATGAATTATTATGAATAGATCGTGGATTTTTATGCATTTACGGCGAATTAGAAAGCGTAGAACTTCATAAAATGCACGTTATAACGTATTGTATATTTTGTTGGAATAATAATTTTTTTTTAAGTATAGCGTTTCTTCAAGTTCGTTACAAAAATATTCCACTTTTTTAAATTATATTCTCACAAATATGAATTTGCATAAAAATCCGCAGTCTAATTATGATGCTTTTTTTTCAGAAATTCGCGATTCCTCGTGATTGTTTTTACCGGATCTACGCGTGGACACGGTGAACGTGTTAAATGACGATCAGATTTTTAATAGACGAGCCGTCCATAGGCGAGGGCAGGGCCAGCAACAGCGAGAACATCGGCAGACTTGGCTGCCTCCGTGGCCAGGTTCAATTTCTCGTTAAGATGAGCGGTTGCATGGGCGACTTTCGCCACAGCCACTTCCGGCGTGTCCTGCACCCTTCCGTCTGGGCCAATGGGCGCACCGGGGACCACCACCGCGTTGCTGGCTACTAATGGTACGGTCACTGTTGCTGGAGCAGCAGCGACTATCGTCCCCGATGATCTCACCGCCTCGTTCGCCAGGTTAATCCTCTCGTTGATCCGAGCTGCTGCGTGGGCTGCTTTCGCTGCTGCTACCTCCAGGGTGTCTTGCACCCTTCCGTCGGGACCTACCGTTGCTGCTTGCACCACTGGCGCCACTATACTGCTGGCTACCAGAGGAACCAGTGGTCTGAAAGAAGGACTTTTCGTTTGAGACAGTTGTTTTAAAATGGCATCTGAAGTTTACGTAATAATCCAAACTCCAAAGTAATTTCTAAAACACCGTAAACAAATTTTTAAACTCCCATCAAAAACCTTCCTTAGTCAAACATTTTTCTAACTACCAATTCCTGCAAAAATCATCTTTTAAAATTCCCAAAAAGTCAAAACCTTTCTAATGTCCAATCCCCAAGAAAATCGCCCGTCAAAATTGGAAAAGAATCATCTGTCAACCGCCACCCCAAATTCACCTGTTAAGATCCGCAGCGACAGACCTGACCGCCTCGTTCGCCAAATTAATTCTCTCGTTAACCTGAGCGGCAGCGTGCGCAGCCTTGGCGACAGCGACTTCCGGGGTGTCCACCACCCTGCCATCAGGTCCAAGTGGAGCGCCAGGTACCAAAACGTTTGGTGCAGCAATCAACAGCGAAGACTGTTTAACCTGGACCTGTTGCAGGCCTGCTCCTGACCTGGCAGCCTCGTCAGCAAGCTTCAATCTCTCGTTGAGGTGAGCAGCCGCGTGTTCCGCCTTGGCAACAGCAACTTCTGGCGTGTCTAGGACCCGGCCGTCCGGTCCGACAGGAGCTGCAGGGGTTAAAGTGGCGATCAGGGGCGCGGACAGGAGTCCCGGCTTGGCCAGGGCCGCAGAAACCAGGCCTGCCAATAGCAAACCGGAGACCGGTCCCATGACGATCGTCGCTTTATGGTGTTTCAGAGGTTCAGAGGTTCGGAGGCTTCCGAGCGCCGGCTAGTTTCAGGAAGGGATCGGCGACAAGTCGAGTTGGCTGATCGATCGTTTCGACCGGACCGTTAGGAGATCGTTGGACGCGCTCGAGACTATGAGACGCGTCGTCCTAGATCGGCTTTTATAGCTGTTAGAGATCAGTATAGTTGTGTAGTTGGCGTTATAGATCACGTAACGAATAGGGTGGATTTTTCGAGACGATGGATCTGGACCACTGGGCGCAGACTGTTTCCGTTCCCCTCCGGGGCAAGGTAAGCGTGTTTGTAAAACGAGTAGCACGCTCTGCGGGCGGACTGCTCCGCCGTCGTAGCCGAGAAAAAACGATGGGCTCTCCATTTTCGTAGCTCTCTCACTAGCACGGGAAGACACCCGATCCCGTTGTCATCTCTCCGCGCCTCTAGCCTGGCCATGGACACCAAGGGCGACGTTGGCGAAGGCCGACGATCGTGTAACCGTCCCTCGACTATCGGTGTATCGGCGATAAGCTGTCGCCTGGTTGCATCACCTAGCAGGATTTTTTTATCCGTGTAATGGACTCTTGCTACGCGGCGATTTTAAGGTGAGTTCGGGGGAGCTGTATTGAAAATATTATTCCTTTGTTTTCGTAATTGGAATAAGCTGTGGTGAAAGGTTTAGGTGCTTGATTAGTGAATTACTTTTTACTTTCCCTTATTTTTTAGAGATTGTTGTTGAGATTGTTCTCGAGATTGTTTATATAATTACATAGTTTTAAAGGTAAAATAATTTATGAAACTTAACCACTGCATTTTGTAGTAAATTAATATTGTTACAATAATGAGGGTATAACGTAGCGATGTGGTATCGAAACGTGTAATAAAATGGAGCTGTAATACTATCTATAGCACTGGCATGATATTACCATATTATCGTCGCATAAATATTAGCTTTAGGAACCGATATGTACCTTAATCGAGAGATTATTTCAAACCTTTCTTATAATTTTTTAATTTTATGATTAATATTTACTCGATATTCAATCGTTCAAAGTAATGGAGTAAAATAAACATGTTTTATAATTAATAATTAGTAACAATTAATGTTTTATCGTTATAATTGATAATTAATAAGTTATTAATTGGTAAAGAAACACGCTGTGTCGAATATACTCAAGACGAAATTTCTCAACCTGTATACAGAATACGTTACATAATGATCTACGAGCTTCTACCTGAAACGTGACACTGAAACATAGTTTTTTACAATCACTTGCAACATATTATTTCTCATTACACATAGCGCCAGTAATCTCCTGTCGTACAAAAAAATTCTACTCCATTTCAACCTGACACATCAATATCTGGTAATGATAAATACAACCAGCAAAAAACAATCAAAATGCATAAAATTACAAAATTATTTAATATTTAAATGCAGTGATATTATAATTATTTAATATTTTCACGAACGCAAGTAAAACGATAGAAATCAAACAGAAATTTGTTTTATTTCCAAAATATTATAACGAGTTCTACTTTGAATATTTCATATAATTTTCGGATATTTTTGTGCATTATGAACTCTCCCTATCTTCCTAATAAACGAATAAATGCAATTCACGCGATACCAAACGAAAAATCTCAAACAGAAAGAAACAGACAATTAAAATATCTCAAACTCGTTAATTTAAATAAAAATCCACCGATTCAATCTTCCTTTCAAACGTAGCAAACAAAGCCATAATTAAACGTCCACTGTCTTATCCGTTTTAACAATCTGTCTCGACAGTTTAAAAATTCCAAATCCATTAAACCAAGCAACGATCCTTAGACCTAAATTTCCCTTTCAAACGGACAAAAAGTTAATTAAAATTCCCCTACGCGTTTCATTTTAAATTGTCAAAGAAACTCGAAGGCCACTGAAGTAGGAAGTCTCGTAACAACTCCTTAAGAAGTTCACCTAATCCATTATAAGAAGAAAAAAAACGTAAAAAAAAAATTGAGAAAAAGAAGAAAGGAACGTTGAAAGTGGTTCGATCAATGATTCGAGGGTCATGGAATAGAGAAAGACGAATTCCAATCGGATGTCGATCAGGACGAATGTCAATGTCAGGTGTAGTTGATTTTATTGGACAGGGCGTCTCCTATTCGCGCCTTCTCCCATCGATGAACACGTGCCCCATGAAGCGAAACCTTTTCTCCCAGGTGCTATATAAAGACGAGGGGACAAAGTAGACACCATGAGACCGGACCAAGGCACCTTGGCGAGTACTGTACCTCAGATAGCGCGCAAGGAGCCACGTTCGTTTCACGAGATGAAGACCCTGGTGAGTGTTTTCTCGGCGATCGTTGAGCCTTGGTTTTTCTTGGTTACTCGCGTAGATTTTCTGCTTCTCTTTGTTTCTTCTACCTCGAGGTGTTTGAGAAGACACTTTGTAAAGATACGCGTGCTTGCGACAATACCGATACGTATCCTTATCCTTCGATGAAACGTTCTTTTATCAGGTTCTACATCTTATTCTCGCAGTGACAAATTTTTCTACGCGTATAAAAGTATCGTTAAATGATACGAAATTTAATATATTTGTTAGAGTCGAAAATGAGCACAGTTTACAAAAATATATGCCATGATATATACCGTGGGTTTTACTATTAATTCGTATTCGTATTTTATATCTTTTCAATCAATTTTCAATTTATGTTTGACACTCTTTTCGTCTCTTGTCGAGTAAATTTCATGTCTTCGAAGTGTATACTCACCTTCGACTCTCATTATTATTGGGTTTAATTAATCAGTGTGTAAATTCCATGCTAAATACAATAGTATACAATAATAAATACATGTGAAAAAATTGAAACATATATTTTTAGCAATCAGTAAATTTAATTAAGAGTAATCAGGAATTAAGAAGTTTTCTATCTCATGAATGTAATATTTGCTATTTTCACTGTAATGAACTTTAATCTTTCAGTCATAGTTTCATCCAGTGATTTAGAAAATGCAACGATCGAGAATTAGTATATTCTCTAATCCACAAATATAATATTTATTATTTTTACTGTGACGATCTTAGAATTTCCTACATTTGAATATATTCGTAAGTTGTTTAAACTCGGAAATTTTTAAATTTGAATATATGCATATGATATGATCAAATTCAAAGTCAAATAAAATCCTTGCGACCCTAGAAATCCTAAAACACTCATAGTCAAAACAATCACGTATTTCGCACTGCGGTATAATACTACTTTAAGCAGTAAGAATCCTCAACTTTTTCAATTCCAGATTGTTCTCTCCGCCGTGTTGGCAGCAGTATACGCGCGTCCAGGCCTTCTACTGGCGCCACAGGTAGCAGCTCTAGCGTCGCCTGTTACCATCACTAAACTAGTACCTGGTGCACCCATCGGTCTAGATGGCCGAGTCGTAGACACTCCGGAAGTGACTCTCGCAAAAGCAGAACACGCAGCAGCCCACATCAACGAAAGAATCAATTTGGCTAACGAAGCATTCAAATCTGCTGATTTAATCGCTTACACAGGACCTGTAATCACCAGTAGCCTGCAACCTGTGGTTGTTGCAACCAAAATCGTCCCTCCAGCTCCTCTAGGACCCGATGGCCGCGTTGTCGACACACCGGAAGTCGCTTTGGCCAAAGCAGAACACGCTGCTGCTCATATCAACGAGAAACTTGAACATGCTGCTGAACAAGCATCGAAAGGAAATTTGGAGCTTCCCGTGGTTCTGTCCACGTACTCTGCACCAGTTATTCAAAAGGTTTTGATATAAGGACAGGACACGACTGGCTGGATTGTCTTTTGTGGCGATGTTGGTTACGTGGAACACTCATTTTTTGTACATAATTGTAAGCTGATTAAATAAAGCGATATTTAACACTATAATGATTGTTATATGGAGTGTTAGTATCTTTCGCCTGTTCTTTCCTTCACTTTGATCTAGAATTTGCTACTTTAATGTTCAATGGGTTTTGATCAAGTATCGTATACGTGAAATTTCTAATCTTTTTGAGAAGTTATACTTATGCAATTCATTGAGTAAATTTGTTTTATATATTTCATTAAGGGATGAAGTATGATGATACGTAAGGGGTAGGAGGAATATCTTATCAATGGATTTTCTTATATATTTGATGTTGTAATTGTTTGAGATCGTTATTTCTTCGCCATATGACGATTAGTATATTACGTATAGAATTTTAAATAAAATATCGTCTCTTAAAAATTGTACGTCGATGGACTGGTTATTTTTTATTTATACTTATATGAGAAATAATTAATTATAAAATCAATCGATAAAATGTTAATGAAAAAAGCTCAACTAAATAGTACTTAAGTAATGGGTACATGTATGAAGTTTATCACTTTTTGAAAATAATGCTCTAAATAGGTGATAAATCTTTATTCGTTTATTTAAAATAAATGTGCCTTTTTTTGCATAGTCGTGTTGTATCTCTCCCCCCTTTCCCTACTTTATCCCATCTTTTACGTTCTGTATCTGACATCCTACATCTTATATCATAAATCACACTACCGATACTCCAATTCCCATACCTAACAAGGTAAGGTAATTTTATATTTCCTATCTTCTCTCCTATATCCCATATCCAGTATCCCTAACCCACATCTACCATCCTAATTCCGACATCACGCCTCTATTTCATATGTACCTAGCGTACTTTATTCTATAGCACATTTTCCACATTCCTTCTCCCGCATCCTGTGACTAAGATTTCTTAAACCATATCTCAGAACCTGTATATCCTTTGCTATTATTATCTTTCCCGCTAAATGTAAAATGAAGCCCACAAACTGCATATAAAATATCGATTAATCCCACGAAATGAAATTTGTTGCCCGCAATTTTCCCACAAAGTCCACAATAGGAAATTTGTTTTTCTTCGAATTTCATTTTATGGGAGGCGCTATTTCGTGGGCTTTGTAGGAAAGTTGTGAGCCAGAAATTATATTCTGTGGGAAAAATAATTTTGCGGGTGTTTTAATTGTTTTCTCTATCGTCTAATTTGGTAATGGCTAATTTGGTAAAAATGATCGCAGCTTTGTCGAAAGTTAAGTAATATTGCACATACATTTTCCATGTATTTCTCACCCTTCGTTTGGGAACCGCTGTTTCGCGCCGTTCCTTCGTCAGGATATCGAGGAATACGAGGCAGTCAAGGTCGCTACTCGAGCCTTTTCCTGCGCCCACGAAGAGCGTGTCCTGCGTCCACGTACGTGTACGCTTCGAGTATAGAAATAAATTCGATCACTATTGTCAAGAGACTATAACAACGACACGTTCTTACGATGGAACGATGAATATGAACCTGTGAATAAATCGGCAAGTTTCTTAATCATAAAGGTGTATTTAGTTAGATAAATTTAATTAATGGTATACAATAATATTGTAACTACACATATAATACACCGATGCTAATAATTTGGTGATACTTTAAAGTATCATATAATCGTACTTAAACGAATTAGAAAGTAAGTAAATACGGTAATGAAGTTGTTAGAAAATATTATATCTGTTGGTTAAGATAAATACACAATGAACTTCGGGATCCAGAGAACCTCGGCAAGAGTTCAGTGTCCTTCGAGTAAAACTCGCTTCAAAGTCACGAAAATTACGAGATTCACGGTCGACCAGTTTCTTCCTCAATCAAATAAAAAAAAATTTAGAGGCGTGTCTTTAAAAAGAGACTATCACGATAGCTTATCTCGATCGAAAGAGGACTGGTTATTTACTGAAGCCATTAGTCGAGAGTAATTTCTCCGATCATTTTAAAAACATTGTCACAAACAGAAACATACGATTATAGATAAAAGAAGATTTTTTAAATTTTTTAGTGTCTACATATAAAACTTCTAAGAGTTTCGACTGTAAAATTTGTTTAATAATAAACAATTAAGAAAGTAATTCTAGGAATTTGTTACTTAATTTCTACTTTTTATGTCTTACTCTTAGGAATTAAAGAAAAATTTTTTATGTAAATGAAATATCTTTTATTTCTGATGTAATAAATTACATTTCATATTTAATTCGTTAAGTGTTAGTTATCTTAGGATAAAACGATCTTGGAATTTGCGAGAAAAAGATTAAAGCGACTATCTCGCTTTTTTCTTTTTTTTTTTTTTAGGTACACAATGCGTTCTTAATGACCTAATTAAGCACAAATGTGTCGGACACAATATGTACATAAATTAAGTAGATGATCTTAATGAGTTTCTAGATTAATTAAATAGCGATAAAATATTTCACTTTGTTCGTATCGTAAAAATTCCTGAAGCAAATATTCCGTCAAAACTAAAATAAAAATTGATCATTTTTAGTGTTTACTCTCTTACCTTTCTAAATTACTTGCGTTCATTTATCGTTGTAATAAAATTTTAACTATCTGCTCTGAAAATATAAAAAAAAATGTATGCCCTTTTTCATAGTCGGCGACTAATTTTGATTGTTGAGAAGGAATTTCATATAAAAGCGCGACATTTACAAATTTAGAACGCCCACTAAAAAAATTTATTACATCTACAAAAAATCCTAATCAACGTTTGAAAAACTTTTGCTGGAAATATTAAAAAAAATTACGTTCTTTTTCATAATGTACTTTTTTTCCTGACTAATTTCGATAATTGAAAAATGATCTCATAAGACAAAGATACCAAAGAAACTTTGACAAATTTTCCTTCTCGTAATCTGTGACCCTTGATCTGCGTGTTGATAACGAAATATTTTCAGGAGACGACCGCAATGCAGTAATTGAAAAATTGATCCGTGGTGTAATATCAAAGGGTCTCTCCCAATCGATTGAGAAAAAAGGGAACACGCCGGCTTTCTAATATTACTCGTACGCAGTTACAAAATCGTTTTTACAATTGTTATTTCGCCAATTGAAAATTGTCTTCGGTGATTGTGACACCTGGACAAGCAAATATTCGCGATTTCCCAATTACACATGCAATAGGGTGACAAAACAGTCCTCGTAGTTACTTTCTTGCCTCTGACGCCTATTTGATTGTTTCTTTCGACATTTCGTTCAATCAATTACATTAATTGATTTCTTAAAATTATTAGAACATTATGAGGACTATTGATTGAATATAAAGTTCGAATATTTTGTTACATAGATGTTGGACATTCCGAATTTCTTTATAACTTAAGTTTCGATGTTTTGGATTTGCTCTCAAACAAATGTTGGATGTTCCAAATTTCGTTATGAGTAAATTTTGTTTTAAATGAATTTTAAATTTATATTGTTGAAAAAACTATTTTTATTTGAACAAATAGAAAAATTTGGATTATTCGTAATTATTAAAATATACATTGATTCGTACAAGAGATATCTTAAAAAGTCTTGCAATATTCAACGATTTAAATAAACATTATTAAATCGAGATAATTGTCGTTCGATAAATCACAACTCGAACAAAGAATGTTTCTCTCTGTTACATTAATCGCCTGATGTCACGAAAGATTAATTTTTTCAGTGTCTCGTAAGTTATTCGATTATGGACAGCCGTAATTGATGAATTGCGCGAATTTTAATTATGTATCTACGTTTCATCAATGATCTACTTCGTTGTATTGATATCGCTCAAAACAGGTAGCTATTGAAATGATCAATGTAGTAGAAATCGTAGATTTAATTTCCGTATCAATAATTTATGGTTGCATTGAAATTCTGGTCGACTCGTTATTTATTCACAATCTCGAGAACGGAACGAATGAAATATAATTTTATATTTTTTGTGTTTCATTTATACACATGTATATATAATGTGTACAAATTATTATTATACAGTTGTTAATTAAATTTTGAAAAAATATTCGATACTTCTACCCTTGGAATAATACAAAGTTCAACATGTGCCGGAACAATAAGTCACGATAAATCAATAAATCAAAAAATCACGGCTAATAATAAATCAGACATATAATACAGTCGTTAATGTTCTTGTTAATACCTGTTAATTAATCATGACACCTCTGCCTCGTACGAATCGATTTCTTTGATCGAACGATCTAACTTCGCACACTATAATCATTCTTCGAGAGCGATGCAAAAATATTGAAGGAATGCATTCTTGCTGCAGAGTGTCCTTCAGCCTCGAGTCCTTCGTTCGTTCAGGGTTGTTAAGTCGTTTAACACTCCCATGCACGCTTTGTTTTAAAGGACAACAAAATACTGGGCGAGAGGAGAAATAAAACAAAATGGAGAGAGATCTTGACAAGTTTTATTTCATATATAATAAACGACGGCTTAATGAACTTGTCCATTACTGCTTTAAAAAATGACAGAAGGTATATTAACGAGGGTTTTACGAATTATGATAATTTCAAAGTAAAATTTTTACAATTTATAGTTAAGAGAAGAAGTTATTTGATAAATATTCAAATAGAGAGTATAAATTAGTATAAATTAGTTTCGAATTTTTAATAAATTTAGATATGGAAGAACTTTGTATTTTAGAGAGAAAAGGAAATAAAATACGAAAGGGAAATATACACATTGTACTACGATTATTACATTAAGCATCTTCTCATAAGCGCGAACATACAATTATTTCCCATATGTAATTAGAAAGAAAAGTGTCTCGGATGTAACTTCCTCTATCACGATAACTAACCTACTTCTCACGCGATGTACGAATCTCACGAGGTTTCTCAGGTCCCTGATTACCAGAAATGTAGTTGTTGTCTACCTTCTCATTGCATTCTGCTCGCAAATTAGACGATGCCTCGGGTACTTTAGTTTAGCACTTTACAAGTGCTATGATGCTAGAAAATTTGTAAAACTGTAACTTTACACGCTTAGCTAGGGACAATTTTATAATTTCACAAGCGAATAATTTTATCAACTGTATTTTTCCCGAAACACTTTACTAACTCCGTTTGTTGAATTCAAAATTCTACGATCTCTCAAAATATCGTAAAATTATAAGAAGAGACTGTAAAATCTTTAAGGGAATAAGAAAAAATATTACAAAATTTCTTTTTACACTTCCCTGATAACATTTTGAAACGTTTTCTACTCCTACAGCTTTAATGTCTTCGGTGATCTCCTCTTTACAAATTGTATACCTAAGTAACTTTACTGATCTTTGAAGCAATAATTCTATACCTCTACCAATCCCACGCTCCTAATAATTCTGTATCTAGACACTATGTGTATATTTTTCCCCACTCACAAAATTCTTTAGCTCTTCCAACCAGTCTAATTTTATCTAATTCGATACTTATCGGCAAACCACTTCAAAGTCACCTCTGAGTGGTCATACTTAACCACTGAATCTTCCAATTCTACCGAATGTCGAAATAGCGACCATAAATATTCTTTTATGTATGTATATCGATTCTACTCTAATTTGAAATCATCGTTTCAAATCCCAAATTTAATCCACTCTCAATTCCGCTTTATCCCAACCAACTAAAGCTTTCCGCAATTATACGATCTAAAACCTTCATCTCTAATTGCAATCCAATCTAAATCCAGAATTTACTCCTCTCTCGATTCCAACAAAAATTATTCCAACTAAAGCTTTTCACAAGTAAAGAATTTATATCGAAACCTTTACCTAATACCTAAGTCCAAAATCCCTGCTTCTCAACCGCAACCGAATCCAAATCTCAAATTGACCGCGCTGTCCAATCCACTTCGCTCCAACCAACCAAAGCTTCCCATAATAAGAAACGATCTATAAGCTTGATATATATTTATTTACAATCTCCGAATTTCTGATCCTTTATCGCAATTCAATCCTTCAGCCAAAACCTTCTTCATGAGCCCTGTCGCAGTATCTAGGATCCCATCCTTCCGGTACAAGAGTGCATGGACCCCGTTGAAATGCCAAGGTCCTGCCAGCCGGGTAACCGAAGGGAGGGAGTATCCTTATTCCTGGCGCGCTTCCCAGGCTACGTGGGTTAGCCGATCACCTCCTTGGCTCCCTCCTGATCGTGGCCAATCGTGGTCCACGTGGGAGGGGGCGGATGATGACCACTATAAATGCTACCAACAGCCGTTCACCAGGAACACAAAACGTCGGGCCGGGTCGGGTTAACCGTGGCTGCAGCGAAAACAAGCGAGTACTGGTCACCAGCAGCGCTTTCAAAACGAAAGAGGAAACAAGCTCGGAAGGATTTTAGAGAGCAGGATTATAGAGGGAAAAGAGGAAGAGAGAAAGATACTATGAGGGGATTGGTGAGTGTCCTGCTTGTGTGAGTGGATAGGGCGACGTGAAGAACAAAGGAAAGTGAAAGGATAGGGTAGATCAGGTCGGTAGAGGCACACGCGGAGCTGAGAAGTACGATAGTAGCTAGAATGAGTTTAGGGTTTGTGAGTGTAGGCTTTTGGAATACAATTTTTTTTCAGTTTTTCTTAGGGCGGGGAGGGGGCAAACTTTGTTAGGTATGCTTGAAGTTTTTTTGTTAAAATACTGTATTTAGAATTTAGTTTGTTTGTAATTTGGGGAAACTGTAGCAGGACCGACCGATTATCCCCCGGATCTCGATGATTTTCTGATATTGCAGAAATGGATATTTTGAACAACTTTTTCTTATACATATAAGGGTTGAACACGCTTTTTAGTTACCGAAATTTTCACAAAAAATAAAACGAAATATTCAGCCAGCCATTGGTAACTAACACGGACGCGCACGCTGCCATAAAAATCTACGTAGTATTCTCTGTAATAGTAGCGATAGTTTTTTGCAAATGTCCCAGAAACTAAGGCCGACCGTCAGTAACATAGGTAGGAAAAAATTGCTCAGAATCATGCCCCCACCACGTATTAAAAAATCGTCGAGATCAGGGAGGTTGAGTTCTATCTGTACTACAACATTGCCAAATTGTAAATTGTTCACTCGAAAATTTGAAAATCGCTAAATTCGCGAATTGAATTTCAAAATTGTTGACTTTCATTTCATGAATAAACAATGTTGAAGTATACGAGACTAGACGATCGCGTTTCAAATCTTATTTAGATCCACGAAAGGACAATTTTGTCCTGCATATAGCGAAATGTATAGAGGGGAATCATTATAGCCAAACGTGCTTTCTATCCAAGTACTAAAACGAGAGCAGAATATCATACTTTAATTAAAAATTCTCAACTCGTATACATCCCTAATACGATATAACTTACTCCGTCGAATTAATTAGAAAATCTCACCATTTTCTCTTATTTAAATACTACTTCCTTTTGTAGTATACACAAAAATATAAATTAGCATAAAAATTAATTTTATTTTATTAATCATTTCGCAATTTCTTTTTGTATCTTCTTAACGTTCCTATTTCATTCTAGATCGTTTTAATCGTTACGGTAGCAAGCTGCAGAGCCGGTTTCCTCGGCGCACCGCCCTCTTTCGTCGAGCCCCAGGTCCACCCTCAGCCGGCACCACAAAGGTTCGCGCCTCCAGCACCGGTTGGGCAAGATGGGAACGTGATCGACACGCCGGAAGTCGCCCAGGCGAAGGCTGCACACTTTGCGGAATTCGCCAGAGCAGCGGCTAGAGCGGCGGAAGAGAGCAAGAATCAACCCCAGTCGACTGAATACACTCAAGTACCGGCCCAGCTGTATAACAATCCTTCTGCGCAACGTATACAACGCACTTTCTCATACCCCCAGAACAATTCTCCACCTACTTCAGGTAAAATATTTATATTAATTCTGCTGTCCTCCTCGCTTCTTCTCCTTCGCTTTGTATCTCTTCAGATATCTTCCCTTTTTGAAGTATTTGTTCATAAAAAACATACAAAAGGTACAAAAATTTCACTGAATAGCCAAATCAAATATCTAATAAATTCTAGTAAATTCTAGTAACGTCTATTGAGTATATGGACCGGAAGAAGACAACGGTGTTAAGTAAAAGATTAGAAGTAAAACTTTTCATTTTACCAACATTATCAAATATGTACTGAGAAAAAGCAATCACAAAAATTCTAGTTCCACCATTATTATATTTTTGGTATTTTTAACACCTTTAATAGATCATAAATACTAAATGAGTATCCTTAATATTCCTAATAAATCTCAAACAAAACCGCCTTATTTCTCAAATTTGTCAAATGTACACTCGAAAAGTCGACCATAAAAATTTCAGTTCCGGTATTTTTAATATTTCGAATAAGTTTTAACCACGTTTCTCTCATTTTTAAATTTTACTAATCGTGTATACTCACAAAACCAATTATACAAGTTCCAGCTGCATCATCGGCGCAAAATCAACCTAACACGGCGTACCAGCCACATTATCACGACAACCAGAACTTCGTTGGCCAACAAAGTTTCTTTTCGAGTGCGAAATCCGCTAGGTTTCTTCCAGCGCCTCTAGCTAAAGATGGAACCGTAATCGATACGCCGGAAGTGGCTGCTCTTAAGGCCGCCAGGTTGGCGGAACTGGCCGAGGCCGAAGCAAGGGCGTATAAATTCGCGCAGGAATACAAACCGGAAGTGCAAGGCCAAGGTACGTTCACACTCTGAGGGATTCCGCTTGAGGAGGAATCTGACATATTTGAAATATAATTGGACAAGATTGTTATGGAATCTAAAAACAGATAACTGGAAACTATTTTTAATTGTTAGTCTATGTTTTTGGAGATTTAATGATTTCTTTTGTTTTAAGGTGCTCCTCTTTATTGAAAATACTCTTCCTTAAAATTTGAACGTTTTTCATTTACTAATATATTACAGATATTAGAGAAGAATATTGATCTCTACGAAAAAATCAGTAAATTCGAAGCCACTTCAACACGCATATAATAATAACTCTGAAGTTCCTTTATTATAATATTCTATAGTCTTTTTATCGTAAATCTTTTCAATATTTGTAGCAATCTCATTTTCTGTTCGTTCGTTACAAAGCATTAATTTTTATACAATACCCAGTGAAGTATATCGAGGGTATCTGATATAATGCGACTGAAGTAGTCACACTGCTCAAGTAAGAAATAACTAGTTTAATATACATAAATGGTAGATTATTCTGCCAATTATCTAAGTCAGACCTTTATGTAAAATATTTGAATGTAACGTGAGAATTTAGGATACGCATAATGTTAAATATAATTGAATAAAAATGACGATGATTCTTGTATAAAATAGCTTGCATAAATATCGGATAGTGGGAAGAATAACACAAATGTATGTAAATCGTTTTGTTTCTTATTTCATGTGATGTATCGGATACATTGAAATAACGCAACGTTAAACGTAATACATACATTAAAAAAAAGTGTGCCAGTGATAGGATAAAATAATGAGTATTGTGAAATAGAATAATTTTTAATCTAATTTCCTAACGTTTAATCTAGAGAATTAGAATAATTTGATTCGCAAATGAATAATTCATTAATTTGTTAAGAATTATAAAGCAGGAGGGAGAAAAAATATAGTTATTAAAAAATGTCTCACTTACAAAAGTCTGTTTCCGATAATTCCAACAAGAATTTTTTCTACAGTAGCTTCGATACAATTTCGATGATGTAATATTTTCTGCAAATCAAGTCGAGGAATTTCTACAGTCAAGAACGACTGAACTCTGACCAGTTATAAATACGTTCGTAACACCCTGATGCAACGCAAGAACCAACTGATTGCTCAACAAGTTAATCGTTCGATTGTTCCTGTGAGAATGGTCTGTATGGCCACTAATCGTTACGAATATAATCGTGACCCGGCCATTTCTCTTCTGGAATATCAAACAACGACGTCGTAGGTCAGGAACGAGTTTCACTCTAGTTATTCGAAACTGGTACTTTGTAACAAATAACTGACGTCGAAGATGCTGAACTAATCGAGCACCATATTTTTCTTTTTCCGAGGAGAGAAAGAACCACGCGAGAGATCGAACTAACGAGAATTTGAAAGCAACGAGCTATTTTTAAATAAACCATTTTTATTGTCTCGATCTCTTTGAATGGACGCTTGCATCGTTAATAACGGAGGGGAAAGGTCAGACAGGAACCGGTTCCTCTTGTCCCGATCCATTCGACTGCCGATCCTAAAGCAAATTGGAACTGATTAAATGACTCGTGTGAATAAATCATGAAAAGGAATTTTAAGCTTCCTTGACGTGTCACCTTGATCGATTTTTTAAGCCTTAATTGCTATAATTTGCATCTTTTAATTGGAAGATTGACAACTGCAGATATACAGTGTAATGGTAAAAATCGATACTTTCTATTCTTTCTCGACCTCATCGAGGAGTATGGTAAAGCATTGCAATATTTATTTGGACGACTAACTGACAACTAATTATTATAATTTTTGAATAATCATTTTTATTCTATCCGAATAAGAATAGAATAAAATAATTGCATTGTCTCTTACTTCCTTTCAGTTTACGCTGGTCTACCAGCACCAGCTCCATACAACGCTCAATATGGTGCTTCTGCTGCACAAGTATTTCCTGGCGCATATCCTGCTCAAGGCCAACCTGCGTTCGGCAAGCCTGCTTTCCAACCCCAGAACTACCAATCGTAACAATTTGGTGCTTATTAAATTTATAATCGCGACATATCTGTACTTAATTTAGGTAAATAAATACTTCCCCCCCTTTTTTTTAACTTGTCATTCTTATTCCCTTTCCTTCGTTCCTTCGTTTGTATTTATTTTATCTTTTTGCATCTTATCAGAGAAATTTCCTTGAGTTGCTTCTAGTTGATTTAGTTTGGCTTTTACTTTTTTTTTTTTTTTTT
>JACXIT010000089.1:2962659-3039117 GCA_014737525.1 Bombus difficillimus | reverse complement strand
AAAATTCGGGTCCCATGGTCTGGCAACTAAGAAAATTCGGGTCGCACGGTCTGGCAACCAAGGAAATGCGGGTCGTATGGGCTAGCAACTAAGAAAATTCGGGTCGTATGAGCTGGCAACTAAGAAAATACGGGTCGCATGGGCTGGCAACTAAGAAAATTCGGGTCGTATGGGCTGGCAACTAAGAAAATTCGGGTCCTATGGTCTGGCAACTAAGAAAATTCGGGTCGCACGGTCTGGCAACCAAGGAAATACGGGTCGTATGGGCTGGAAACTAAGAAAATTCGGGTCCCATGATCTGGCAACTAAGAAAATTCGGGTCGCATGGTCTGGCAACTAAGGAACTGCGGGTCGTATGGGCTAGCAACTAAGAAAATTCGGGTCGTATGAGCTGGCAACTAAGAAAATTCAGGTTGCGTGGTCTGGCAACTAAGGAAATGCGGGTCGTATGGGCTGGCAACCAAGGAAATGCGGGTCGTATGGGATGACGACTAAGGAAATGCGGATTTTGTCATTAGTTGGTATTGATCGAGGAGATCGAGTGCTTTTCGCAAATATGCTGCAAATTTATATCGATATTTCCAGAAAGCAGAAGAAATTGGATAATGTTGCTCCAATTATCTTCCACGGGTAATTAAAGGGTCGAAAGAGAAAAAGGAGACGGAAATGAAGTTCTATTAAACGCCGAATAAAAATTAAACAGGATTTGTTGAACTAGCAAATCTGGTAAAAAAATTCAAAATGACCTTCGTAACTATAGTCAAGTAATAATAAAAAATATTTATTGGTGTATTTGAGAAACTTCTACTAATATCATAATTATAGCAACAACAACAACAACAACAACAATAACAATAACAATAATAATAATAATAATAGTATCGTGATTCTTAACATCAATGTGCATGTTAATCAAATTTAATAATTAAATTAGATTTCGTTAATTAAGTTAATAGAACGGAATATACAGTAACGTCAAAGACAAAAACGAGATTATTCTGTGGTAAAGGATGGTACTGCTTGGGAAATATATTCAGTTGCACGTTCAAAGCAATTAGTTTACATTTTGATGGAAGGTTGCATAGTTCACCGATGAAAAGTTTAATACGCAGGTTCCTTTAATTAACCATTTTACAAGACAGTAAGTGAATCAGGGGAATATGCATTAATAACGAATTTTATCAAAATTAAAAAGTTACATCTGGTTTCCATAACGGATATTAAAACTCGCAAGAAATTAAAGTAATGAGAAATACCAAAAGCGTAATTCAAACGAGACATAGTAGCAACACCTGAAATAATGAAAATATGAGATGAGTAGAAATTTAAGCACAGGTACATCGACGATTTCGTGGAAATGAAAATTGAACGACGTTTCTCTAGGTACCGAAAATTGTAAAACAACTTTTACAAATGCAGTTTTATTACATACGATCACTCTGTATAGTCATAAAACTAAAGAAATTAAATATTCTTCTCGAAACTGGAAACAAATGAAGAAATGTCTACTAAAATTGAAGAAAAATTGTATACCAAAATATACAAATTTCTATATTTTTTTGCGTTTATACATTTTCACTAAAATCTGAACAAAAATATTACCGCACTTTCTTTTATATTTCCATTAAAAAAAATAGGCGGACATTGATACAATTCCAATAAAAATTAAATGAAAATCTTTCCACCAGCAAAAATGACCACGATCGATCTAATAAAAATAGGAGAAAGATTTTTCAAATATCGAAACCTAACAATTCCTACGTTTTCTCTACGCTTATATATTTCCAATAAAAAATGAAATAAAAGTTATTCAAACTGCCAAAAATGGGATGATACGGAATTGTAGGAAATAAAGCTATGTCGGAGGAAAATTTCTGAAGCCTGGAACGTTAACTCATTGGTCACCGATAACGACAACAAACTGGATTTGCCCGGAAGCATCGAAACGTGTCTGTAACTTTCCCAGACGAGCATAGACTAATCGATAAATCAATTAGCCTGCTGATATGTAATTAAGGTCGCGAATGAAAAGGGCAAAAGGGATGCCTCTCCGAAAATTCGAATGGCAAACCCTAATCAAACGAGAATACCGAGCGACGTCCGCTGAAAGTTCATCAGGAAATTTCCACACAGTCGCACTAATATCAGATGAAACTGTGAAATACGATGGTATTTAGCAACCGTGAAGTGATTCAATGGAACGTGTAGGAAATTAAAAATTTCGTTCGTGTAACTAGGCACTGAGTTAGGTTAGGTTGAGGTTATCTTCAGGTAAGGTTGAGGTTATGTTCAGGTTAGGTTGAGGTTATGTTCAGGTTAGGTTGAGGCTATGTTCAAGTAAGGTTACGTGGGATTGTTTGACTGTGTTAGGTTTCGACAGACGGTGGAATATAAAGGATTTTAATTATTGTAGGTCGATTCAACGAACCGGCTCATTAAAATGCGAAAACAATTGGAATTTTTCAGAGTCTGACCAGATACAGGTATATTCTGCTTAAATACAAAAGTCTTCTTTTGCAGAGAAAAGATTGAAAAGATTACTATGGAAGTTTGTAGAATACATTTTGACAAAATTTGTAGGGAATAAAATTAAAAATTGGTACTTGGAGTTGAATATAGTCAGAGAACAGGTGACTGCAATTTTCAGTAACATTTCTTAGATTTTTCTCTTTTAAAAGATTCTTGAAACCTTTAGAGAATCTTCAAAAGATTTTCAAAAGTTGCGAAAGAATCTTCGCAGATTCTTGAACGTTCCTTTTAGAACTTTATGATCGAAAATTTTTTCAATGAAAAATTGATCCAACGTTCCGATGAAAGTTACCAACGGGTATTGAAGAAACTCGCAATAAGTTTTTCTTAAATATTCCAACAAACGTTTGTTTGTTTTATTATATTTAATGCTTCGTATTTTTGTTGCATTACTGGTACACACGGCTGATTGAATATATTTCTTATTTTTGACAGTATATTCGATAAGGCCTTATCCTTACGCAGAAAAGGAAAATACAGTTGACAGTGAAAGAAGGTAAAAGGAATTTTCTTTCAAGAAATAAGAGGATACTGTCCCTAGGAATTGAAAACTTTCGCAATAAATCTATTTGAAACGTTACAGAAATCTTTAATGGATCCGGTATACCATTATTTTCCTAATATCCTGTTACCGTTATATAAATATATCTTGAATCTGTGATATTGACTTTAATAAAGTTTCTCGTATCAGCAGAAGAACGGTTTTCTTCTGAATAACCTGATAAAAGGCAATTTTCTACAAATTTAGTTATCTATCTTTTCTAGAAATTAGAATAATGTTGTCCCAAATTATTTTATTTCAATTAGAATAATTTTTAGTAAAAGCTAAACCTAAAAAAAGTTATCTTTTCTAGAAATTAGAATAATTTTGTCTCAAATTATTTTATTTCAATTAGAATAATTTTTAGTAAAAGCTAAACCTAAAAAAAGTTATCTTTTCTAAAAATTAGAATAGTTTTGTCTCAAATTATTTTATTTCAATTGGAATAATTTTTAGTAAAATCTAGACGTGAAGCAAGATTTCGAAAACAGAAAACATCGTTGATATCCAATTCTCTACCAATAAATTACAAAAATTCAACGAATGTAAATTTAATCTAGCCAAATTGTACGATGAAATAAGTCAGTGAAATTAAGATTTCCCACTCACAGTTATCAGATTTCTCACCATTGTCTATTTCGATCGACTACTATTCGTCATTCGATTCAATCGATTAACTTCTTACTCTCCGTTAAAAACTCATTGATTCGCAATATGCTCCGTCATAATGATGATATATCTGTTATTTGCGTGGGATAAACACGGAGATCCAAGCGAATAGAATTTCAAACGATATTCTGTTTCTACTTTGTATATACGAGCGAAGAATTCGAGGCCTCGCGAGAATGAATTGCGCAAATATCGAAAGTGCGGAAAGTATTCGGACTGACAATCGATGCTGCGCACGATGTAAATATTGGCTGACTCAGATTGGTAATACGCCACTGTTGTTTCAACTAGCCGGTTAGATGGCGTGGGCAGAAACCGTGAAAAGCGGAAAAGAAAATTCAGATCACCCTGGTTGGCCTTTAAAGTCAACACGATATCGAAACGAAAGTTTGGAACTGGTTCATCATTTGTCGTTTATTCAGTTTGTTACGACTCTGTTATTTCCGTTTCCGTTGCACTCGTTTGCGAATTGTTCCACTTCCTGTGATTTAAACGATATTCTGCGTCCGATCACATACGGATACGTTCTACTTAAAGTCAAAAGTCTCTGTTGCAAGAGACTGGCAAGCGTAGAATCAACTTTATCTTGGTAAAACATATTTCGACGAAATATAAATGGGGAGAAAAGGATATTTTCCTTTCAAATTTTTACTTTTATTTAACAAAGTCTATTTTCGATCTCGTGATCGCAGGACGGTAATTTCCTGTAAATCGTTGGAAAATTCCGAGTTACGTGACGAATTGAAATTGGTTGGTTTGTCAACGAACCTCGAACATTGTTATCTGTGACACGCAAGACGAGGTTCTTGAAAAGTCGAGCCGATCAATTGACTTTTAAATAGTTTGCACGTGGATATCGAGAAAAATTCGAAGCAACGCCTCACACTAGAAACTTTCATTAACTGTACGAAGCTGTTCCAACTCCTCCGCCATTTACGCGGCTGATGAAAAATTGAATAGCCTGCAGCCCATTAACTGCCATGAGTAATACGCCGCCGGTGTTTCGTATAGACTTTAATAAAACTTCATCATCGCGCAGGGAGAACGAAAAAGTATAATTGAAGATATCAGGAAGTGGTAGCATTTTTTCACAAACAATTAATCATTATTCTTTTAAGAGGTAACGTTATATTACTTTGAAGAAGATAAAAGAATTTTATGTTGTAGAAAAATTAACTCGTTCTCCCCTTTCATGATGAAAAAGGAAGAGAATTTCGTTTCTCCTGAAAAGATTTGAGACGATTTAATCGGCAAGTCTGAAATCATTTTTATTCCCCCAAAGGGAAATTGTATCGGAAACGAGATTTAAAAATTAAACAAAGCTGTTTGCAATTTACAGATCGATTTGTTGGTGGTACGTCCGCGTGACGTTTACAACGACGAAGATTTAATAAAGGGTCACACGGTGCCATTAATTCGAGCTTTAAATTTGCGTCGTGCAGGAGATAGCGTTTTAGAGGCTGATATTCTCGACGTAGCTTACAACAGACTGAAGCATTGCAGATATTTTAGTTAAATAGAAGCGCGAATGAGATAGGAGAATGATTATGTCTCAACTATACAACGATCGTATTTCTAAATTGTTTTACTCTTGAAATATCGGTGAATTAATTAAACGATATTCCATGATATTCAATAATCGAAATTTTGTGAAACCAAACGTAAAATAATTAACTGGAACTTTTAATTAGTATTATTGGATTAGCGGATGAGCACAGCGTGAATTATGATATTTAATTCTATTTGATCTATCTTGCATTTCGTTATATAAAATTTTATAAAATTTTATAAAATACGAACCCATCCGAAAGTTGCGGTTCATTTCAAGGTTGAAATTTGATTCTATGGTATTTAATTCTATTTAATTCTACTTATAATATAATAAACAGACGATCAAAGTTAAATATTCAAATATTAACAAAGTATTTAGGAAATATTTAAAAACGACAAAAATAAGAAAAAGCGAAGAAGAGCAATGTTTTGTAATGTAATTAATCTTAAAGTACGAAAAAAAATAAGAAAAAGCTAATAATTGCTAGTTGAGAAAAGAAGAGAACGAAATCACAAGGATTTCAGATTATTGGAAGTTATGTACGGAATTTCACGATATCGCGGTAAAAAGAAAAATCAACAATATCCAATTTCATATGAAATTTGCAGCTGCAAGGGCTTTAGAAATTGTTCTACAAATGCGATAAAGTAAAGCTGAAACGATGAGAAGCTTAATGATAAATTTCTCATATTTCCATGATTTACAGAATCTTTAAATCCGAAAGAGAAATCTGCGAGGGAATTAAATCGAGACAATCTCGACTGCAAAGTTAAAGAAAAATGAACGTTGGAATTTTCAAGGAAGCAGCTTTGTAAACGGTATATTTTTTTAATGGAAACGCGAGCTGAAGATAATTGGATGGAAAGTTTAAAAGTGGAGCATTGAGTAATATATGCTGCGTCTGACTACATACGCGCTCATTCCACTTACGAGGGCCATTACATTTATTCCAAGGAATTGGAAACTGTCAATTCCTGAGTGATACCTGTACAATTCTAATCATCTCATTTAACATCTGTCAATTGGAAATATACTACTAGTTAATTAGAAATTATTGAAAATTTATTTTATACTAATTTTTAGAATTTGTGTTTTAAAAGTATTACAGTCACCAATATGGTTTTTACATTAGCCATAGTCAACTGTTATAATTTATCTGTAGTTATAATTATGGTTTCTAACTTATCACGGCTATACCTCTCAGCACAGCTATACTAACTATTGTAGTATCGTGGACAAAAGGCCCTGAAAAATATCGGATAAACCATAAACATTGTCGCGAGCCGAGGTACCGACAGGCCCATCAATGTGTCGTCGGTCCCTTAGTTGAAGAGCCTACGCGACTGTCACGTAAAATGACAAGTCACAACTCAGATTATAAAAAAAAATATAAGAAGGTTGCTGATTGTTAAGGATAAGTTTTCATTAGGAGAGTGAGGGAAATAGACTTCGATGTCAATTGGCTGATTTTCTAGGTTGGTGGGTGAGGAAGGGAGCTAACCGCCCTCGAGAGAAAGTTGGTAACGGAAGATACCGAAGGTGGGAAAAACTGACTTTCCCGTATCTTCCCGTAGTAGGTAAAAATATAAAGAACGCTTGTTTCTGGCCCGAAGGACCTTAACTATGAAAATGGTTTTATGGTGGGTCCTTAAGAATATCGAGGGTACGCGGCAAGGATGTGTAGACATCTGGTTGTCTTTTTGCTCTCGGTGTGCGGTCTGGTCCCTTCTGTGCTTGACGTTACACGACCCTGGTCACGAGCGGTTGCGTAACACGTGCGTGGTGGGGCTAAGACAAAGGGACAAAAGGGATGCTAAGGCAGAAAGACGAATTTACAGTCGGTATCAGTGGAGAAGTCAGAGAATGCGAATCGAGAAGTCAGAGAGTGCGAGTTGCGTTGTCGAGAGAGCGTGGTCCGCGTGAGAAAGAGAGAGAGAGAGCGTTGGATCCGTTGTGGCGAGAGTTGCAAATTAATTATCGAGTTGTCTAAATTATAGTACGTTATTGCGATTAGTTCACGTTAAACAACCATCGTTTCCTGTTTAACCAACATTTGTACAATCCATTCATTGTAAATAAATCACCAATTATTATTTACGACACTACACTATTGTATAGTTATTTGACTTATTTGTAATTACAGTCTTATTATGACATCTGCTTTGATTATACAGACAGCTCAAATTTCCTATATGTCTAAAGTCATTTCTACTTATTTGAAGTTTATTTGCAATCGCAGTTACGTAGTTTGCAGTTCTAGTTTCGTTTATTGGTAGAATTATAGATTGTAGTTTATCGGTAATTACAGTACTGGTTTTAGTATACGTAAACATAGTACACATATTGCTATATATAGAGAGAAATCTATGTACCTGAAATTCCTAGTATGTCTATAGATGCTTGTACCGAATTGAAGTTTATTTATAACTAGTTAGTAACCGTAGTTATGTAATTGTTGGTTTATTTATCGGTACAATTATGATTCCTAGTTTGTCTATAATTACAGCGCTGGTTTCGCTGCATCTGCAGAAATCTATAATTACTCGGTTAACTTATTCATAGTTACGCTCACATGATTTTTCTTTCTACCTATAAATATAGTTCTCGTTTTACGTACAATTATTTAGAATCGTCTGTAGTTAAGTACGACGATCTTCTATTATCGAAAGTGTAAAACCAAGGAGCGCATAGTCTGTGAAAAATGCAAAAGGATGTCGCGTTTGGATAATTCTTCCTTCGAAATTCTACGATATTTCTTTAAATTAGAGAAGAACGTCGAGTGACGTGATACGTGAGATCGGACAGTTTTGAGAGATTTTTGGCTTGGTTTTGAGGAAGTAGAGGATGGAGTTTCAGAAAGATGGCGGATTATCAAGAGTGATATTGATCTACGAGTTTCGTAAAGTCCAGGGAGCTTTCGAAACACAGCCGAAGGTGGCACCGCCGTCCGAGTCAAAATTTACCAACCAACGGGACTGGAAATCGCGTTACCGACGTTCGTGCAATAGGAATCTGCAAATCAATTTTACAGAGTACAAGACTTTCGAGGAAACTCTGGTAATTAAATTTATCAAAATTTTATCCTAATTTGTTCACACAAAATACAATGTCGAGACCAAACCGTACGAATTCTTATTCACGGGACTTGCTACTTGACAAACATGCGGTTTCCCGCTTCACAAACTTCCGGTTCCCTGCGTCCTAAATTTACGCTTTTCTGCTTTGGAATTCTGTGGTCTCTTCAGAATTTCTGCAACGCTATCAGCTACGCTTTAGGATATCCGGAGAATATTATCTTATGTGACTTTTTGTGATTCTTGCTGTTTCACAATAAATTCAAGACGAATAGATAAAAAAAAAAAAAAAAAAAAACAGTTGTCAATGCCGTTGCGATCAGAAAATAATAATTACAGCATATCAAAGTGTACAAGAAAACATCGAAGATTTGTCGATTCTTTTTAATTTAAGACAATTTTTCAGTCAAAGGATAATACGATCTCGTACATGACAAACATAATAAAACCAACTCGTCACACGACAAAAACACAAACAGAGGCGCAGAAACGACGATCTGAAATTTTCTTGGCTTCATATCAGTATCCCTAACACGAACGCAATAATTTCTAGCTGTTCGTAATAAAGACATCAGCGCGGCAATTGCGAAGCACGGAAGTAGCTGTTCAACTCTCCAGAGAGCAGTTCCCTGATCTTGATACGAAACGCCTGAGAAAAGCTGCAACATCGCTGATTTATGCTCTACTCACCGTATTTCATTGCCAACAACCACCGTCCAACCCCTGCGCCTTCTCTTATCTTTCCTGCGCAACGATTCGGCGATACTCAGCCTTTCCATCCTGACACTTGTCCTCCACGAATCCTCCAATTGGTCCTTTAAGATCTCATAGCTTCGAGAAGGATTCATTCAGCGGCTATTTTCTTCAGATTCTTCATAGCGAAGTCTTACGACCTAATAGATGCTACTGGACCAGTGTTTGACCGTGTTTGACCAGGTTTGACAAGGTTTGACAAGGTTTGATTCTTGAAATGAAAGGGTTTTCAGTTGATATCGTGGGAAAATAGGGATGGAAGAGCTGAGAACGATGAAATCACGTAAACTGGAATTTCGGCTTCCACGTGTTTGACAGAGTTTGGAGTCGATTCTTCGATAAACAGCGAAGGAAGATGGATCGCGTGCTCGTAAATTTCAGTGAATTTTTCAAAAGTATAACCTATTGTTTAAAGTAGAAGCTTTAATAAACAGAGGATGAGGGATTTGGCGATTTAAAGCGGAGAATTATAATTGGAACGAGTTTTTAGAATTGGAGTTCTGCTGCGTTCAACAAGGTTTGGAATTGATTTTTCACAAATTAATCGAGTTAGTGAGTGGAATATACAGATCTCGATGAATTTCTTTATGGGATTTAAACTATACTATGTAGGAGATTTAACAAACAAGGATTTGGGTGATTATTCGGAGCAAAGGATCGGACAAATGGGAACTCTGTTTCACCGTATAATTGGGTTTTGATCTGTTTAATAGGATTCGTAGTTATAGAAATATTCGAATTGGAATTTGACACTGAAATCAAATATTCACAAAACGAAGATCTTACGGATCCTTCGCTTAACGATTCACCAACTAACACTCAACACTGCAAACGTCGCGATGCTACACTGAACTGAAAACATTAATCAACCAGCACGAAGAAGATCCTTCGGTAGACTTGCGAACCGAAATAAAGAAACACAGGCTTCGCAGCAACGATCACGACTTCTGACGTCTTACATTTCCTTATCAGCGCCGGAAATCACCGCAGGAATACCGAACACATACGACAGATAAGCATCCGAACTTCGCGACGCGCCGCACAAGACTGAATTGTATTTATAGAGCGAGTCGGATTATTTTCAACAGCGTCGCTTTTCTCGCGTACGAACGTCGTTTGTTCGAGGATCTGGTCCTCGTCGTGGGAAATTATGAAAATTGCGAGAAAACGAGGAATCCTCCCTTCGAATTCACCGCGACATTCTATCATTTTCAGAACCATAGTCCCGAACCGAAATCTTTCCTCCTACAAACACAACATTCTCGATCTTTTTTCTCAGCTATGTTCAAATTTCCGCACGTACGACTTTCGCTTTCAAATGAAAATTTCAGATGAAGGTTTCAAAATGAAATAGACGACAGCAGCAGCCCCGTGTCAAATAAATAGAAAAATCGATCGAATTTCGGGGGAGTTCAGAAGATTAAATTGCTTCGTGGTCCAACTAGCAGAATTGACCACCACTGACAAAAATTTCGCGACGTGACATTTTTTATACAGTCGTTGGCACGGCCAAACATCACCGAGGCCCAATTTATCACTCGTACCAACGTCACCAGGATGAATTTTTCTTCCACGCGTCTCCGAAATTTCCAAGGCGACGCAACCAAATTCTGAAGCCACTTCGAATCGAACTCGAGCGAAACAGTTTATCCCAAACTTAAATTAACTTAAAGTAACTTAAGAAGAAAAAAACAAGTCTATTTATTTATTTCATTCATTTGTTTTCGAAATTTTATTGCTGGGATTTACAGACGTTTCTTCGATAAATTTCAAAGCACGCTGAATTTGGAACGAACCAATTAAATTATAGTAATTAGGAAAATTAACGAAGCTATATTAAAGACGCAAATATTTCAAACTTCACAAAATGATAGAAAACCTTTAGAATTCCTAAAATTCATATCCTAAAGAAGATTAATTAAAAATTACAGAAACTTCCAATTTCACAGAGTCGCAAGATGCTACAGAAATTTGCAAAATTCCTATCTCAATAAAGCAAAATAAAAAGTCGCGAATACTTCAATTTCTCAAACACAAAACTACAGAAAACGTACAGGATCCTCAAAATTTATATTTTAACTACATTAAACAAAATAAAAAACGAAAATCTAAAATCCTGTAACGCGAAATCACGAAAATTTCCGTATCTTGGCTAAACGAAATGAAATTTACAGCGATTTACAGTTGCGCGGGAGAAACTTTTCATAGAAGGTACCAAAAATGCACGAGAATTCGTCGAAATTTATAAATTTATCGTCGTTGAAATCCCTAATCCCGGAAATGGAAGCGACGGACGGAAATTGTCGTCGCTAGATATTTTATTTGGCAGAAATGCAGTGTGACTGTCGCATATCTGTTTCAACTGTCCTTCCGTACGCATGATCGATCGAACACGTGGCGAGATATCGCGATCAACGGCATGTGGGACGATTCAAACGTCCAAACGTCGCGATCTTCGCGCTTTTACCTCTACAGACACGTGTTGCTCGACGAAAAGAGAACGAAACGTTTACAAAATATACGCCAATATCGTGACAAGTGGCGATTAATCCCTGGTAAACTCTGTGCCAGGGACAGTGATTTAACAAATTGTTTCTCGTGCTATTCAATCTCTTTGCCGATGATTTTTATCTTGATATATATATATATATAAAAGAATTGCGACTAAATATACGAGATGAATTATAAATTAAAGTATAAGTGGACAAGTTAGAATAACATTTTTTTCTCTGGGCTAAAAAGATTTTTGAAATTAGATTTAGATGAAAGATTTAGATACACTGGAAGTTACAGTGCGATCATAAAGAAAGTAATTGTACGTGGAAAAAATAGGTAAAAAGTTTGCTATGAAATTTTTTCTTTCAGAAAAAGATTATTAGAAGCGTTATTGTAATATAATACATAGGGTGAGTAAAAATTGTACTCAGATACAAAGGATAAATTGGAATTTTAATAGAAGCTAGAAGAGGTTATTCTACGACAAAGAGCTTGCTACAAAGTTTTGTCGTTCCAGGGACTCTCGTTCCTATCAAAAACTTGTAGTTTTTGAAATTATTCCATTTGCTGCGCTGGAAACGTAGAGAGTCGAAGACGAGAGGAAACGTTGCGACGTCCTGGAAGACTGGAGGATTTGTAATGACGATCGTCGAATTGTCGAAAACAATTTTAGAATAGTCAAAGAATTTTGGATGTTGGAAACGGAGGAATATTCCACGCCAACCATTCAATAGCCGAAGCCAAGTCACGGTAGAAATGGCGACTAAAAATCGTTTCGTCCACTCTCTGACTGCGTCTTCGCTACATACATTTACGTGTAGGTGCGTGATTTATGGGTTGTTTAATAATAGACTTTGTTTTAATAGATTTATTACTCATCAGAATATTAACTACGTCTTACGTTAAAGAACAGTGTTGATACAAAATTCGTTTAATAAGTTTCGTGTAAAATATTGCGAAAGATTTCTTTCAAATTTACGACTTTTCATTCGCATTCCGAGCTCGAGTACACGAATACGTGTCGACTGAGAGTTCGATCAAACTCCATATTAGCTCGTGTTATATAGCCTTCGATATATCAACTTCAGATAGAAAAAAAAAATTAGGGAAATTCAAATTGACACATTTCAGCAGCGCTGTACCGCCGAATTTTTTTTTTTTTTTTTTAGTACAAATTGAAAATGTCCCATTTTGAAGTTCCGAATTTCGATTGCCGGAAATTTGACTCCGAAAGCAAAAATTAGCAAGCTAAACAAATAAGAAATTTTGGAAATAAATTTAGAACACCTGGTCCCTAAATATCTCTTCTATTTAAAAAATGTGGCAGTTCGAAATGTGCACAGTTTGATAGCCGGAAGTCGTGTAGCCAGATGGTCCTTTCCTTCTTCGTTATACTAATAGCGATCCAGTTGGCGAGCGTCCTGCGGCCAGATTATAACAGGTTACGATTCACGTTGCGTCAGACACGTGGCTGGCAAGTAGAAAAAGCCGAGATAGCCACTAGAAGTTGGCCACCACGGTTCCCGAAATACGGGCCATTATAATTGGCCCCCGGGCGCACCCACGATTTATACGCCGCGGCGCAGAATTTCTTGTTTACAATAAATAATCGGCGACCTGATGACGATCAAGGCGATTCTAAACATAACGCGAAACAGCCAGCTGGTCACGTTCGCGATCTCCGCAAACAAAATGGCCCCTCGTGACTCTCGTCCTTCCTTTTCCTACATTCTTCACATTTCTTTACGATGTTGTATTTTGGTATTTCACGTACAACGAGACAAAAGCTTTTTTGTTTCACGAATTTTTAGAACTTGGAAAACAGATTTTTTTTCACCAACTCTTTGGCATCTATCGACCTAAATATACTAGCTAATATAGCGGATGTATATGCATTCGCGGTGTGACATTGTTTATGGCAATTGCTAAATTTGCAATTTCCTAAGTTTCTACAATTTTGTACTTTGATATTTTGCATCGATGAACGGCTGCTTTTTTAAAAATCTTCTTTGCAACAATTTTATTCGTGAATATATTAGCATAACAATAGTGTTGGACTTTTAGTAATTACGGTATGTACGTATGTAACTATTTATTTATTTATTGCATCTGTCTTCCGTGCGTTGCAATTTCGAATATGGTACAAAAGCGTACAAATGGATTACACCTTGTGAATGTTTTCAAATTGTTTAATTTTTATGGTACGTTATTATTAACGATACTCGTTAAATTTGGATTTTCGTTAGGTTTCTGCAATTTAACATTTTGACGTTTTACATCGGGATACGGCTCTCTTTAAGGATGCTTTTAAAGATTCTTCCATCTACTTATATCATATCATCATAAACGGTACCTATTTATTAATTATGCAAGCTATTTAACCGCCAAGTTTTCATCGTTTCGTGCAAATTCTTTTTCGAACCAAGAAGAAAAACGTTCGTTTCGTGGCTTTCTTAAGAGATCTTTTAAAGGGTTTTCTACAGATCTTTAGAGAAACTTTAACGTCTGAATTTTCTTTTCTCTTAGTCCATCTTCTCTGCTATTTCTATTTTACATTTGGGATCGCAAATGATCCAGTCGTGTAACAAGAATTTCCTCTAACGAACGAAATTACTTACTGTCTAGTGGTAGCGAAAAATAACCAGTGAAAAGGAAACGTGCCACGGAACTTTTCGCAAGAGAATACGATTAATTGAATGAACCATTAAGCGATGGTAACACTTTCGTTGGGATTGTAAAAACAGGTCCGCGGAAGGACCGAAAAAGAGAACAGCTGCGTGCGTTCCATTATGGTTTAGAACGAACTGTTTAATCGCAGAATTTCTTTTTCGATGTTGATACCGAAAGCTATTAAGAAGAAACGTTTCCTAAGTACTTGCAAATATTGAGTAAAATACAAAGTATTTTCGCAACGACGCTAGCAAGCGCTTTGTACGTTTACGTAAAAAGTGTGGTCGAGACAATGACAGATAGTTCTATTTTTTTCAAGGCAATTCCTCGTAACTGAATGTTAGGAATTTCTGGTTTTTCTTTTTTTAGAAATATGAATTTAAAAAAAATATATATATTTCAGGAAAAGACTGGTATTTAAGTAAGAAATATCGGCGATCCTGTCTCGTAAAAACTGAATTATAGCGACAGTTCGTAAAAATAGAAACAAATTATGGTTCCTCTACCGAACGACGACTGAACGTGACATTTCGCCCTCTGAACTCTGTATTTTCCAATTTCAATGCATCAAATACTATAGAGAGTAATATTGTAGTATCTTTGATTAATTGCGATCATTTGCAAACCAATCTCTTCAATCTTTTTTTTTTTTTTACAACAGTTATTGTAACTCCGAGAATCTTCCAAAAACAGATAAAAGAAAGAGCGTCATAATGATATTCATCGATCGTCGAGTAGGAACGTTTCAATTTTTGAGAAAAGACAAATAGATAAAGCAAGTGTAATAAAACGCTGGAAACGAGAAATTCCAACAAATTCGTCGAAATAAAAACTCGACAATTCTAACGAATCGTCGAGATAAAAGTTCTATAATTACGCGTCTCGTAGAACAATTCTAAATTCGTGTCGAAAAAGTCGGTATGTGGGGCACAGCCTTGTCGCGAGAACTGCGCCCGATATTTTGCAACGTAGCTTTTGAACGGTAATACGCATGGACGTAAATTAGGCAAAAGATTGACCCGTTTTTCGAAATAACAAAACGCCGACAAAAATAAGATTCGCCTGTATTTCTTATCCTCGTCCGACGAATTATGCGAAACTTACGGTCGACACGCGAGGAAGAAAAAAATACGAAACGTGTCATAATCGCGCCATGGAGAGACCAAGGTAATACGAAGCGCAATTAGTCGATTGTTCTGAAAGTTTGCCAACCAATGTATAATTCATGCAAGAACTTTCTTAGGACGTTCCAGTCTATTGGGAAAAATTTGCAACCGCTGATTGCCAGAGATGGGAATTAAATTGAACTTGGAAAGCGTTAAGGGGATTCTTTTTCAAAATCGCGATGGAAGTTGCGAGAATATCGATTACTTCGAAGATCGCTGGATCACAAAATAGAACGTTTCTGTTCAAAGTAAAATTTAAATCTTCGTTGTCGATGGAAAATTATCATCGAGATAAATTATTGACAAAATTACGTTGTAATATCGTATATATAGAATTTCTGATAATTTGCAATTTTATGAGAAACATGAATTTTCATTGTTAAAGTATCTTCCTTTTTGTGAAAAAAGTTCGTTCGTTATCTAAAATCTGATGTCGGTAATTGTAGGACGATCGTGTGGCGCCATCGGTAGATTCGGGATGAACTGTCTGACACGATACGGTGGTATTCTACTGCCGCGTGGATAATCAGCACGGAGCCTCTAAAATATCGATAGAAGATTCTCTTTCGAAAAGCTATTTTTTCTCGTTCTTTTCTTCGAGTACACCCAATTAAAAAAACAATTTAAAAACGAGTTTTATTAAAAAGTAACCGAGGCTTCTTTAAAACATAATCAACGAACGTTCGGTCGAAAAATTTCCAATTAAATTTAATCCAAATGAAAAACAATTTACTGAAACGTGCGTAACTTTCGTTTAAAAAACCATCTTCCAAAGCTCGTGTATTTTTCAATAATGCAAATCAAATTTCGCCAATAAAATCCTCGACAGATATCTCTCCTCGGCGAATAAAAAAATACAATTTCCATAAAAATCTCTCTCAAATCGCGCACCCTTCGTCCATAATTCACAACAACCATCGTAAACCACAAACGACCCGAAAATCTACTCCGCAACCCCAGGAATCAACCATCCGTAAGAAACAAAATTATCTTTCGGGTGCTTGATTCACCTTGGAAACGACGCTAGAAACTGGTTGCAAGCGAGCTCGGGGAAAGGGGGACGAGACATTTTCCACGAGGAATTTTTCCAGGCGAGTGGCCTCGCGAAACAGCTCGCCGCCAAAAGGAAAGGCAAACGGTTTGGATTCCGAGGCACTTCACGACTGTTCGCGAACATTAGGATGCAAATGAAGGCCGAATGGCGACGCAGAAGGAAGGGCCGACGGTATTTGCTTGCGCTGACTTCACCCGGTTCGATTCGTTTCCACGAACGAAGGAAGCGCGCGCTAACGCGCCGGGCAAACATCGCCAGGTTGCATCCTACGAAATAATTGCTACGAGTTTCGTGCTGGAAGCTCGAACGTTTGGTTAATTGCGTGTGAATATTCCTACCAAGGGACAAAGTTAGCTATCTATCCGCGCAAGCTGTTTCAACTGGCTTCAGAATGTTTAAGCGCTTTTGGGTTCCTTTGGCTCCTGTATATTGATGTTTGCGGGCTTTCGAATGCTATGCGTCGATGCTTCCAAGCTTATACACTGAATTACGTATGTGTGAATATTCGTTGGAAGTAATGAAATTTGCACGTTAGCGAAGCGAAATCGTTTTAAGCGGTTTGCGATCGACCAGCGTCGCGCGATGGTGTTTAAGTGCTGTTAAATACTATGAATTAATATTTCAGCGCTTTTGAACGCTGTGTCCCGATATACGTAAGCGCGAACACGTTTGATGCTATCTTCGTGGTAGAAATTGCTTTATCCAGTTTCGCGATGTTTGGCCGATGCGCGCTCATATTTGCAGACCTTTGAACGCTGTACGCTTGTATTTGGCAGCTCATACGCTGAATGATGCGCGCGCGAATATTCGTAGGATGTGGTGGAATTTGTCGGCTGAAAACTGTTTTAGAGGATTACTTACATAATGGTTGAGCGCTCTGCGATTATTATACGTGCGAGAGCTATTAAATGCTGTACATTAATATTTAGATGCTTTCGAATACTGCGCGCTAACACGTTGAAGCTTGAACGTTTGGCTAAGTGTACGTGAATGAATATTCATTGGAGTCAACGAAGGGATGGAACTCTGTCGGTTTTTTCTGTAAAAGTGCAAGTTTATATAAATTCAAGGACTAAGAACAAAATTAACATCGTCTTTTTCCAATTACCGCTATACTGTTTTATAAATGAAAAAACGAATAAATAGAATATGTTTGATAAATTTTATGCAATAGCCATAAATAAATGGCTTCCTGACGGAAGAATATTTTAAACGAGATCTTCGTTCAAAAAACTGATCTCACCTGGAAATCCTTAAACCACGATAGAAGCGAGGCTGCTGTTTACATCGGAGAATATAAAATCCACTTTTTAAAGAATATGCAAGCAAGTTCATCGGTACAACATCGTCTTCCACGTGATCCTACTGGATATCATGTCTCTATAGGGAGCGCGCAACTTTCGTCAGAACGTACGATTTGCATAATGGCTAGTAGTTTCCCGTGTTGGTCGATTCGTTGAACCTCGAACAGTGGACGAGAGTCGGTAGATATTTCCCAGGCTGGCAAGAGGGTGAACTGGAGTTCGCTTCTTCGAGCTCGCTGCATTCGAATGCATCGTTGATAAGGGCTGGTTGCTCCCCTTTAACACCCTGCCGGCCACGAAATCGAGGGGACGTGACTACGTTGGCAGATGGAATGGAAGAAACTACCATTCTCAATGACGATACAGCCGAATTTCTACTACTATCTCGTTCAAGGAAACTGGAACATATGGCGAAATTGAGTAGAAAATAAATGCTTCGGTAGGAGGAATTCCAATTGGATGAAATTTGAATAATACAGCGAGCCGAACAATTGGAAGATTCTTTTTTTTTTTTCTTTTTTTGCTTCTACGGAAGATTCTATCGCACCGATGAAGCGAAGCTGTAAGGGCTGACTATATAGCGATAAACGTTGTTTCGATGGCTTGAAAAACTAGCCCAATTTATTTTTATTTCTTCTTGGAAAACAGACATCGGTAAATTATTCCTACTTTTCTTCGTTTACTTACGAAAACTCTACAGACAATCATATTCTACGAGAATTCGAAGCTATTTTTCAGCCGATGTTGAAAAACTACCACTACGACTGCCAGTTTATCTTTACTTTTTCTTTAAGAAAAGAATTCTAAATTATTTTCAAAAATACTTTCAAACTTGGTCGCAAAAGTTTGGATCCTATAACGTTCTCAACCTAGTTTTCAGCTTTTCCTAGCAAAAACCAGCCCAATTTGTCTCTACTTCTTCTTCAAAAAGAAAAGCGTCAGAGTAAATTCTAAATTATTCCCGAAAGTTCGTGGACACTTGGAAGAATTCATATTCTGCAACATTCTCAATTGAATTTTCAAGCTTTTCTTCAAAACCACCGCAATTTATCTTTACCTCTTCCTCAGAAAGGAAACTGTTACAGTAAATTCTAAATTATTCCCAGAAATTCCTTCAAACTCGTTTAAAAAATTGCCATTTTGCAACATTCTCAACCTAATCCATTCAATTTCTCCGTAATCCCGTTCGATCCTCGCAAAGAAATTACCACCTCGTTGCATCCTTCGAAGTTTCAATGAAAAAGACCGGGTAATCTTCTTCCGGGTAACGAAAAAAAAAAAAGATGTCGGTTTAAGGCCGAAGTAGTAATATCGGGGATGCTCGACCAAGGGGGTAGTTAATCGGCGTCACGGGGCACGGAGTGGGGGTGGCCAGGACACATTTCGGGGACGGTCGATATCACCGGTTGTCAAAGCGCCACTGCGCCGCTACACAATCAAATTTTAGTCGGCTAAAATTGCATTTTGATTCGCAATCGACGCTTACCATACACGCTGTAGCCCAAACGTTTGCCATTTTTCATGGAAAAAGAAGACAATTGTGAATAGGTAAAGGAACGATTCTCGTGAATGTGAAAGAATTTAGGATGATTAAATTAACAGGTAATTTATATTTCATTGAAAGAGAAGATTATCATCGTTTGTTTTGGATTTTTGATGGTATTTTTGGTGAAATTTTTGCGATTGGGGTTGAAGGACCATAGTTGCTTGTGTAAGAAATTTCAGTGTTTTGTTGTACTGGGTTTCTAGATTTCCGGGTACGAGGATTAAACTCTATTCGAGTAGTATTTTTTTTTTTTAGAAGAAAAGGATTTTTAAAATTGGAAAGAAATTAAGATCGCTAATGCTCGTGGTGTTTCCACTTAAATTCTCAAAGTTTTAATTTTTAAGTTTCAGTCGTGATATCCGTATCTTCGATACTTTACTCAAGAATAATACAATTTCAAGCGATTTTTCATTTAATCGAATTCATTTGGAAAGAGCAAATCTCAGGAATCAGACACTTAAAACATAAAAGAAAGTTGAGTGGGGCGAATTCGATTACATCTTAAGGAAGTTAGAATATTGGAAGAGGAAATTGATTTCATAGCGGAGGGCGTTGAACGAACAAATTTCCGTAGAAATTATAAAATCCATTTATAATTTAAGCAAATTTTCGTTCTCCTTCTTTGTTAGCCCAATCATTTCTTAATAAATTGTCCTAACACTGTAAATTGTAATTATACGAAATTTTGTTGAAGGATGTTAGTTTCAAACGAAAACTCTGGAACTTCGACAATTAATAACAATCTTGCTAGGATGAAAATGAATTTCAAGTGCTCACCAGGTCTATATCGCGGTAACGAAGGGCGCGTCGTAACGCCAAATTAATTTCAGAGTTTTCAAACTCGCTTTTTGCCTGACCACCTTGAAGAACGCTTTATCGCAAAGTTCACAGCCAAAAACCTTCAACGGGTCAATATTTTCCGTTCTTTTTAGAATATTTCCTATATTTAGTTTTTATAATACAATATTTAAATTTCAAACGATATATATTCCAGAAAAAATATATAGCGTTGCTCTTGTATTTATTACGATATATATCGTAGCATTTAAATTGAATGTCAAAAAGCATCGAAATAGAACAAATCTTACAAAATTGTAATAAATAGCCTAAGGTACCTTCAAATTGAACATCAAGATATCGGAATAAAAGAGACCTCCATAATTATAATAAACAGCCTAAGGCACTTTTAGATTGAACATCAAAATATCGGAGTAAAAGAGGTTCCCATGATTATAACAAATACCCTGGGGTATTTTTAAATTGGACATGGAAATATGCAAAGAAAAAAATCTTCCAGAATCATAATAAATACTCCAAGATATTTTTAAGCCGAAAGTATCGGAATAAAAGGGACTCCCATGATTATAACAAATACCCTGGAGTATTTTTAAATTGGACATGGAAATATCCAAAGAAAAAAATCTTCCAGAATCATAATAAATACTCCAAGATATTTTTAAGCTGAAAGTATCGGAATAAAAGACACTCCCATGATTATAACAAATACCCTGGGGTATTTTTAAAGTGGACATGGAAATATGCAAAGAAAAAAATCTTCCAGAATCATAATAAATACTCCAAGATATTTTTAAGCCGAAAGTATCGGAATAAAAGACACTCCCATGATTATAACAAATACCCTGGGGTATTTTTAAAGTGGACATGGAACTATGCAAAGATAAAAATCTTCCAAAATCATAATAAATACTCTACGATACTTTGAAGTTGAACATCTAAATATCGGAATAAAAGACACTCCAATGATTATAACAAATACCCTGGGGTATTTTTAAATTAGACATGCAAACATGCAAAGATAAACATCTTCTAAAATCATAATAAATACTCCAAGATACTTTGAAGTTGAACATCAAAATATCGGAGTAAAAGAGACTCCCATGATTATAACAAATACCCTGGGGTATTTTTAAATTGGAGATGGAAATATGCAAAGATAAAAATCTTCCAGAATCATAATAAATACTCCAAGATATTTTTAAGCTGAAAGTATCGGAATAAAAGACACTCCCATGATTATAACAAATACCCTGGAGTATTTTAAAATTGAACATCAATATACGGAAATTGGAAAAGCTTCCAGAGTCGTAACAAATACCCCGATGCATTCTAAACCAGCCAAATTCCAGAAAAATTATCCTAATGCTGAGATATAAATTGCCTCGACGGTTTCGCACGAAAGTTCCAAGGTATTTAACCACAATAATCGATAGCTATCCTTATAGTAATCTTAAAATACACAAGAAACGATGATATTGCACAGGCTGAAACGCACGGAACCTCTATCGAGTGTGAAACTCGGTGGCTGAATTTTCGCGTGCATCACGAGCCGCGGTTCATCGTGGAGCTTTTATAGGTCAAGTTCCCGATTTGTCTCGCCACAGGAGGCGCGGCGGAAGCTCCGAAGCTCGCGGGAACTCTGCGTGCTCGTTAGTAGCCGGCACTTGGCCTAGGCCTAGCTTTTCCGATCCAAGTCGAAGGTTACTAGCCGACCTGTTGGCGAATAGAATAACGCGGCCACCGTATAATTAGGCGAACCATTCCGAGGTCTACCTCCACGGAAATAGGAATTTCGGTTGATTTCCTTTAATCGACTGGCGAAACATCACCGAAATATGGCGAGAATTTCGCCTAACTTTTGTACCAAATATAGGGCAGAATTTTCTTATGAATACGATCGGTTGAGATACGAGGAAAACTAATTAAACAATCGTTGGATCGGATCTGTGGAAATTTAAAGTGCGCACAATATACGCGATATGAAAAGTATAAAGAGCAACTAGAATACATGGCTCGTTATAATATAGAGAAACTGAATCTTGTGCCTTGGTCCCATTTCCTATTCGAAATCTACAAATCAATTTCAGTTAGATCGTTTTAATCCACGCGAATTCGAATCGATATGTATTTAACGACAACATAGCAATCTTGATCTTCGTCCAAATTAGGAATCTAGTTCCTTTTAGTTCCTAAAAGTTGTCAACAGCTCTATGATCTACACGGACAAGTCGTATGGATTAAAATCTGCAACGATGAACTGAGAATGATATTTAACATTTAAGACGACGTAGCAAAAATCATAAACTACGTTCGACGGTACAGGCGGGAATAAAAATTAGAATTCTACTTGAATGGAAATTGAGTACGAATTAAAAAACAGAAAGAATTTTAAATGAAGAATTCATGGTATCCGATAGATCGATAGTACGAGCGAGGAAATAAATCTCGTCTTCGTTGGTTAACAGGGTAATCGCCGCGCACGATATTAAAACAAAGGGGGATGAAGAACGTGGAAAGTGGTTGGACACAACAATGACAACCAGGATGTCGTAACGAACGTGAGAGAATAATGGAAACGATACGGTAAAAAGCGTGTGACGGGAGCTTGTAACTCGCCGATCTACCGACACGATGGATATAGGCAGGCGGCACAATGATCGTCGGGACAATGGAACCGCGAGACAAAGGATAGGTTGCAAGTTGCTTAAGGAAAGCCGTTAAAAATAACCGAGAAATAAGCGTGGCGACGGCAGAGGGAAGACTCGAAGTTTACACACGACCAGGACAAAAGAATCCAGAACTAGCTTGTAACCATGACACTAATCATGCCGGCAACACGTGGACAAAGACTCGGCAAAGACGATAATCATCTGCGAAGACCGAGATGGGACACGTGTTTTTCCTCTGGATTTTATCTCGTTTCGTTTCTCTCTCATATTTTCCTTTAATTTAATTTCTCATTTTTTTACCTTCTTTCCTCTCATTTGTCGCACGAACGACGCTTGAAACTTTGAATAATTTTAACGTTAATACTTTTGATACATCTGAATTTCTTTAGAATTATTTATGCGTCTCTGTGATTTTTCTCAATTTTCGATCGTATTTAGTACGAATAATACATTTGGAAATTTTGGTTAATTATTGGCTTAGCAACTAAGTGATCGCGGGTTTTGTCATTAGGTGGTATTGACAAAATCCGCAATCGCCTAGTTGCCAGTGCAATAGGACGAATTCTTTCATTAATGCGCTAAGTGGATAAAAAAGAAAAGAGATTAGCGAACGGGGGAAGAATTTTATATAGTTATTGAAACTTGCACGACGAGAGAATCAAGGTACACGTAACGCGTAAGAGCGTAATGCGTTTATTATCGTAACCATCTCTTTCTTAAAATGCTTCTTACGTAAAATTTCTTTCTTAAAATTGCGCATTAAAGTGCACGTCGACGATAGACGATTCGATGCATTCTTTTTTTTCTGAGATATTTCAATGAAATTCGAAATGACCTGATTACGAAGAATAAACTTCGAACTACCACACCAGTGAAATTGACTGGTTTTACAATTTTATTTTCAAATTCCTGCTTCATGATATATTTTTTTCTACAATGGTGTAATGACTTTCGCGAGGATAACTAAAAGAATAATATAATGAATTTTATTTTCTTTTTTATGTATTCAAACTAAAAATAATTTTGTATCGACGCTACTTATACCAATGCCATTAAAATGACTGGTACTTGTCAAAGTGTAAAAGGGTGCTGCAATCTGTTTATCGAAGCCCAGTTAACCAGTTTCCTCGTTTTCTACAACTTGCCACACGTTTTTCAAATTTTTACCGCGTATCGTTCGATATGATGATATCAGATATCAGGAAAATTCCGGATCCGTCGCTAGATGCTAACGCTATGAATACCACGCCAGTGAAAATGACTGGTTTTACAATTTTATAAATTTGTCAAGCCTCGTTTAGGGATCATGGTGCCACGTGAATTAATAATACCAAAAATGTACTACATAACATGGCTTCTGTAAAAAAATAATAAATCAATAAATATAAAAATATTTTATTATTAGGTATTTTTTAAAGATCAGTCTTTTCACTGACTTTCGTAGAAATACCTTCGTGTTAACTATCGGTAATTCTAGAGTTAAAGACGCATCAATTATTCGTTGTAAAATTCATCGCAGTGATTCATCAAGAGTGTCCATTGATTTGAAAAATCTCCAACGATGCGAATGATTTAGCGCGAATACGACGTTACAGAACGTTACAGAAATATATGAAAATACGTAAAACTGGCGTGGCAGTGAACGCGTTAAACGGTTAGATGGAGCAAGTCGTGAAATGTTAGTGAAGCGTTGCGATGACGTAACGATAACAATGGCAACCGCGATTTCTTCCGCGTAGTTCGCCATTCGCGGATGCAAATCAACGATAATGAATGCCGGCCGGTTGGCAAGCGCGACCTTTCCCACTCCTGGGGGAAAAAATGATTATACGTGTCCTATTTTTGCGCGATCGTCCGATCGATTTCTCGCTATTGCGCTGTTATTCCGAATTTTACAATTTTCATCGCGTAGCTACAATTGTTGTGAAACTGGTATTCTTATCTTTGTTGCGATTAAAAGAACAGGCAAATGCATTTAAAGAAACGACGCGTTTCGAGTGCGAAGAGCTAAAAGAGCTAAATGGCTAAATCTTCTAGAAACGAGTCTTCCAATTAAATTGGAAGAAGAAGCGCGAATAGGACAGGTAGGAAGAAAACGATGGAAAATCAGCAGAGTCGGTGGAGTGCGATGATACATAAGCGAGGAAGAACTGTGTCAAATATGTGACAGGAAAGAAAGTAGGATTAATCGAAAGAATCCTGAAACACCGCTGAATGTATAGCGAACCTAAATCAAAAACGTTGAAGTGGTCACCGGTTCTAAGAAAAGTCTACATCTGGTCTTTTTATAAATAATATTCCAATACCAAACAAAGATACAATCAGATATCTGGGCATGATTCTAAACAGAAGTATGACATGGAAACGGCACATCGTAGAGAAATCCAAAGAACTGAAAACAAAACTAAAAAGATTCTACTGGCTCGTTGGCAGACGCTTCGACTTAAACATGCGGAGTAAAATAATGCTATATAAAGCCATATTAAAACCTGTTTGGGCCTGTGGGATCCAACTGTGGGGAACAGCGAGTGGTTCCAACGTAGAAATTCCCCAACGATTCCAATCAAAAACTCTAAGATCCCTAATAGATGCACCTTGGTACGTTATCAACGAAACGATACATCGCGACCTTAAGATACCCACGGTCGAAGAAGAAATTTCCAAGTTCAGAAACAGATATAATATAAGAGTTAACAACAACCAAAACCCATTACTTACCCCAATTACTAGACACGACGGATCAGATCCGCAGACTAAAAAGGCAATAGCCCTTAGATCGAAGCATTAGATCGAAGCATTAGATTCAACTAGAATCAAACACACTATAAACTTTTATAATGCAAGTTACAGTACCACGCCAAAATAATTTACTTAAAATTCTGTATAAGAATTGATAGTAAATAATCTACTGAATAAAAAAAAAATCTGGTCTTTTTAGTTTTCTCAAGCACCGAAGCCATCGACAGCGTATAGACAAAAGGCTGGGACGAAGGCAGACCATAAACAGTAGACGGGCGACGATGGCTCCGGGGCTTTCAGTCTTAGGGTAACAATGCTAGCGTGCGGATCTGGACCAGCTCAAATTATATTCCTACTTGTATTTACGCTTCTGTATTAAAATATATTTTCTACTTTACAATTTATCCACGCGTTCCTTTGTTCCTACATCTAATAACTTCAACAAGAAATATACACAAAAATAAAAACGGCAGGCAAATTAGGAAACACCGAGGAGGATGTGAAAAGACTCGACTATTTCGAACAGAGTTCAATGAAAATTAGGACAATTTGCCTGGTAACTAGAGAAGTAGGATAACATACTTTCATGTGGAACAATGTGACAATTACTGGAGATAAAGATAGAAATGAAAGCCTGTAGCAATAACGACAAAAATAATAATAATAATGCACTTTATAAAATTTAGAGAATCCTAAAAGCACAATTTAATTTATCGTTTCAATTGGCAAAATAATAAAATGGAAATAAGGCTCGAATGTAGGTACAGCGATCTAAATTATTATCTATACGAGATTTCGATTGGATCTCGAAGTTGGAATGGTTGGCCCGCGTGGTAACGCGAATTTCCAACGAGCAGTTTTGATTATATTTCAGTTGGAAAGCCGCGGTAAATCATTCGTTTTGAAAATTGTCGTGGCTATCCGCCTAACTCCATCTGCACCGTGTAATCTCTTCGATTCTTGACAAATTGCACGCCGAAACCGAGAAACTGCCTGCCGAGCGTAGAACAAACAAGACTAATTGCTAGTCCTCTAAAACTGTTTATTCGTACGCCCGACTCTATGACAATAAAACGATTTAAACATGTTAAATCAACAGAAAATTAATTAATGTCAGTTTCAATCCAATTCCAAGCGATATAATTGCGAAAACGAACAAAAAGATTGTATCGATTTCATCCAACATTGTCACATCTCGGTCAACCAAACTGCTAACCCGAAGAAGAAAACCTTAATCCATTGATAGAAAATTCTTGGGAAATGAAAATATTCGTCTGTAATTGTTTAGTATTGGGCTTGTTAAAATCTTTATTTTCTGCCTGAGAATTGCAACTAGTATAAATTTCATAATTCTAGAAATGTCATCCAATATTCTCATCCGAACCGTTCAAATCCTAAATTTAGCAACAATTCTTCCTGATTTGGAAACTTGGAAATTTATCAGAAATTTATTAACGTAGAAATCGACGTTGTTATTATTTATTCGTCGCCGATAACATACAAGTTCGAAAATGTAGACCTCGTTTGGTTATCGAAAAATCCTTGTAAAAGTAAAACGGAAGAATTTCTCTAAAATATCAAACGCGTTCAGTTTCAGAATCTATGGAAATTCGAGTAAAGCGAAAATACGTGGGTTGTAACGAACAGGTTCTAAGATTCCAGAATTTTGGAAGCGGAGAAACTGGGCTGTCGCCTATTGGTGCACGTGCAATTCTGTGCAGCAGCGGGCAACGGTTCGTATCGATCCCTGAGGACCACCACAGGCCTCTCCTCGGTAGCTTCGCATTCTGTTTTCATCTGTAAGTCGGTTGCATTTCGAGTACGTGTCCCCCTCGACGTGCCACCGATGCAATTCTCTTGGTGAATCCATTCTTGCACTCAGAAATTGGATGCCAGAAACGCGTGCCATGTGTGCTACGAGATGCCATGAGTCTAGGAATTTTCGCGGTTTCTAATAGACCTGCGTTCTAGTCCAGCAAAACTAAATTCTGTCTAGGAATTATATTACGCTGTCCGGAAAGTGTTTTTCTTTCGCAAACGCGTTTTTTTACAACGATGAACCTTCGTACAAACGTGAAAGCAAGTCTGTGAAATATCACGGTGTTTATCTCGAGAGAACGAAATTCGACAAAATAATATAAAACAAAGAAACATTGTGCGTCTATTATTTCCTGATAAAACGAAAGAAACTTTCCGGACAACCTAATAATATCTCAGTAGTCTTAGTTTCTATAGCAGCGTTGATCTCGACCGATCTAGGACAATCATAGGGATTATTTGTCACTCGAATTAAATTTTGAATTTTAATTCAAAAAATGTAACTTGATCTTATTCATCGTAATAAGGTAGAAAAAGTTTCTATGGATTTTCACGGTTTACATTAGGTTTAGCTTCTGATCTTGCAAAAGTAACTCAGATCCAGGAATTCTAATAACCTTGAAATCTTGATTTCTCTGCTGCCTATTGATTTTGTGTGCTCCAGTAAACTCGAAGGAACATTCGTGTCTTGAATCGCGGTCGGAGAAAGATCGACAGATTTACAAGGTATTCGTTTTATCGTTATCACGGTGATCTTGGTTATCCTGATCGACACGGCGCTGAATTAAAATTCGACGATGTGCGGTGCTTTTTAATCTTATCGCGACGAGCGAAACGTGGGACACGAGGAACGAACCCCACCAACGACTATAAATATCATGTTCATAAAACAACGCGGTGTTCTTGACCTCCGGGGCGCGTCGTTGTATACCGGGTGTCGCTATGGTTAGTACCTATCGATTGATTTTTATAATTTTTTCGTTGTATAAATGTATTTTTTTTTTTTGTTTAGTAAACGATAAATATAAAGGTGTATAGTGAAATATGTAAAAACGCAGGTCAAGTATATACAACGTGTCAATTTAGTTAGGATCCGTGAATATCGATTAATTTACAGCTATATGAAAAATATGTAAAAAATGTCCAACAAATTGAAGATTTTGGTAGAAAAGGTTTTTGAATATTTTTACGGAAAGTCCCGTTTATATGAGGTGTCGCATATGTCACGTTTCATATACGTGCAATATTTTCTCGTAATCGAGGAAATCTCCGAGCGAACCACACATATCGCGCGTAATTGAATTTCTTCGACGTTCCCTTTTCTTCGCATATGAAAAGGAAACACAAGTTTGTGACATTTGGCAGGCGAAAATTAACGCGGTAAGCGGAGCAATTTTCCGGTTGCCAGGAAAAGGAAGAGCTTTATGCTCTTTGTAAATTCGTTTGAATGTCGGCGAGCTTAAAAGCGGTGAGATATTAAAAACGAAGAGTGTAAATTGTAGCACTTTACTCACATTGCGAGGCGACTATAATAGAAAAGCCGTATAAAAGGACTCACCTGCAACAAAAAGAAAAATTCATATGAGAATTGGTGTCATAATTCACCTCTTTAGTATGCTATAAGAAGATCAACTTTTAATTTTAATTTTAATCAAGATTATTAAATCAGGACCAAGATACATTAAGTACATCTTTCCATTTCTACGTTCTATATAAAACTGTTAAATTAAATTAAACTGTTATCCCTACCAAATGCTAAATATCAAATTTTGGCTATGTTCAATTTCATAAATTATTCCTCTTCGCGTTTCAATTACTTAGAATCTTCATTTGCCAATATATTTTCTAATGTTCCATATTGAATTACAGAATATTTCAGCGAGTTAGTGCGCAGAAATATTCTCGTACAAAATAATGTGCAATTTACATACACAAAGAACCTAAAATTAACATTTTTAATTTTAGAGCCCACGCACGTATACATAAAAAGTTCAGACCCATCCAACGCAGTGCAAACATGTTTACCAAAACTCTATGTTTTATAATCTTCCACATATTAGGAGCAGCTAGTACCTTTTTTTTCCTGAGAAGGGAATATATGTTATTACGAATATCCAGCTGCTGGATTATGCGAGGCTGGCCTAAATGTAATTAGCCTACTCGCTAAAAACCGTCCCTTCTCGTACGTATCGCAAAATAAAATTGGTACCAACTCCCAGCACTGCACAGGACACTTACGAGCAACCAATACCTACGTAATGGTACTTTAAAAAATTGTATTTAATTTTCACAATGTCGAATTTAAATCGCTTAATTGAAATTTTATTGGCCTCTTTAACCATAATGCTGATTCCCTCTAAATATTACGTTTCTCTAAAATGATACTGCGCTCACGTATAAAATTCTCTGCAGGATTTCTACACGTGAAAAACAGTTGAAAGATACAGAAAATGGAACAACCATGATTCGTATCTTTTTTTTTTTTTTTTTTGTAGGATGAACAAACGAAAATTTTTTTTGGACAAACATGGACAAAGGAATGCTATTTTTTTTTTTATTTATAAAGATTTGCACTTGTTGGTGCCATCTCGCAAAGACCTTTTAACTTGCCATGCAACTAAAGTGAAAAATAGAAATCATTTCCTTCCTCGGTACCAACGTAACGTATACTCTACAACCAACAAGTTTCCATTTCCAGCAACTTGCAGAATCATATATTATTTTTCCGAGGAAGTCTTTTGAAAAGAACGAACGACTCTGAGATCGCAGTGAAATGGCCATAAACGATTTTCATTCTCGCAGTTCTGATTTCCAACGAGTCTCACCGGAAGGTGTAGAATAAACGCAAAGATGACAGATAGACCATGGTGGAATCGATATTCGCCGGATTTCATCATCTCGTCTTATAGACGTTCGATTCTAGAGCTTCTGCAACGTTTCATCGGGTCTTCTCGCGAAGACGCCACGTCTCCCAACTATTTGGAATTTCCAGTCTTATTTTCACGGTTTCAAAGGTGGAAACTTTTCTTTGGAATCTTTTGGGATCTTTTTCGTAGCTCGGCGTAATTTCACGTAATATCAAAGTTTCCTGCACGATCTTGCATAATTTTTGTCGCATGTTCAATTCGAAGAATCGTGGAAAGCATGTGACATTCTGCTGCAACTTTTCAAGAATCTCACAATTCGCACAATTTCACACCAACATTAACGATTTCCTAGAATTATACAACGATTCTAACAAATGGCTGCGCTGTTGCAATAACGAGCGAAAATTCCACGAATCCTCTGAAATTCTATCGTCGTTTAACAGTTTCGCGTAATTCCAACATTTTCGCTTCAACACCCACAAATTCCTGAATCCTGTTCATAAAGAATCATAAAAAATGCCTCATTCGTGCTCGATTCACTGAAATTCGGAATTCTGTTTCAGGATATTACGCTGCATCCTGTGTCGCAATTTTGAGTACGTTTTACGGCATTACGCCAAATCGTTCGGATGTTTCTTTTCGCGAAGGAACTTAAAGATTCCACCATTTCTTCGCCTTAATTAAAATTCTACGATTTCTCCAAAGTCCATCGAGGATCCTGTTTATTGGACCAGTGGCTGAGAGTCACGATCGCGAGGAAGCGCGTCAACGGGAGTCGTAAATTCCCGTTACGATTAGAATAATCCACACCACGAACAGATCGATCCCCTATTTCGGTTAGGATAATAGAGGCGGTTTAATTAATGTAACACTGAGATTAACAAGTTATAATATATATGTCGGAGATGAAAGGACATCGGGACCTTCCCTTTGGAATTTTTGGGAAAATCCCCAACACTTTGGTCTAGACTTTTTATTATAGCTGTGCTTAAATAATAAAACTTAGAAGTAGTTGTTTATGATCTAATCCGATCATGTGTGCTCGAGTATTATGACAATAGGCTTGGGCTCCAAGTGACATAACGGGTCGCTGAACGTAGCCACGGTCACGGGATGGACGTTTTTAGCTAACAAAGGCATGGAGTAATTAAATAGCTCTCCTTAAAAACAAAGATTGACCCGAGGGATACAGAGAGGTGCGGAGAGGAGCATATAAGAGCAGTTCCACTTGGACTGAGATGCAGTGCGATAAGTTCTACTTGTACAGTGGACAAGTACGTTGAATGACACCAGAATGTTGTATCAAATCGCATTCGTCATCCTGTTGATCGTGGATTCGTTATCGAACCTAAACTCATTGTCATCGACTTCTCGATTATCCAATCGCCGCTATACTTGCTAAACTCTGTAATAATCACATTTGTATCAATAAGTATCATCGATAGTACATAACAACGATGGCCACTTCACGTGAAGATTCATTATACGCCCCTAACCCTAATGATAACCCGACATATATGTATGTCGGAGATGAAAGGACATCGGGTCCTTTCCTTTGGAATTTTTGGGAAAATCCCCAATACTTCAGTCTAGACTTTTTATTATAGCTGTGCTTAAATAATAAAACTTAGAAGTAGTTGTTTATGATTTAATCCGATCATGTGTGCTCGAGTATTATGACAATAGGCTTGGGCTCCAAGTGACATAACGGGTCGCTGAACGTAGCCACGGTCACGGGATGGACGTTTTTACCTAACAGAGGCATGGAGTAATTGTATAGCTCTCCTTAAAAATATAGTTGACCCGAGGAGTACAGAGAGGTACGGAGAAGAGTATACAAGTGCAGTTCGACTTGGACTGAGCAAGTTAATTGAGTTCTACTTGTGGACGAGTAAGTCGAGTTACGCTTGAATTGTAGACCAGTGAGTTCAGTTCGACTTGGACTTTGGAAGAAAGCACATTTGCTACCCCGTTATTGAGCCCAAGATCATTGCCATTAGCATCTGGAATATATAATTACCACGGTTACTTGTCAAATTCTGTAATAATCATATTTGTCCTAGTAAATATCTTCTCTATTGCGTAACAACAATGTCTAATCCAAATGAAGATTCGTTACACGCCCCTAACCCTAATGATAACTCTTTGTAGAGAAAATGGTTACGTTGCTGGGTAAGGTATAAGAGAAGTAGGTGAACGATTGAAGGGTGAAAAGTCGGAAAAGTCACGTTTCCCCAATTTTTACCTGATGGAGCAATAACCACAAGGAGCCTCTTGAATCGAAGATGTTTTATGCCACTTACCGGCCTTAACGGTAAATCAAAAAACCTCGTTTTATGTTTAGGATTATTGCGACCTGCTTAATTCTATGTGCACAGCTGGCGGACGCCTGGGCCATGACAGATCCTATGAAAAATCATACCTACTTGGCAAGAAACAGCAAAGCCCGTGGAAGACCAAGAAACCACGGGAAGAAAATAAATGTTAATTTCTGTCCTATAACGTGACAATTGTACCGGCATGGGAGCAACGAAGTAACAAGACAATTAGACGCTGTCGTTACAAGAGAATAAAAGATCCCATCATCGAGGTAACCGTGAAAGGAACACAGGCAGCGAAACGACGAGATAATAAACGACAGTTGAACCGGAATTTCTCGAGTTTCTGGAGATGTGACCGTACGCGAAACCACGGTCGGAGATACACAGACAAACAGGTTGAAACGGATCCTCCGTCTGAGTTTAAGAGGAAGGATTGAGGGCAAGTGTATATCCTCCTATTTACCCTGGTTCGAGGACCGTTCTAAAACTCTCTCGACTTCCATTCTATCCCATCCTCCGACACTCTCGATCGTATCTCGATGGCACGCGAACCACGGAATGATAGACATCAAGATCCTCGATAGAATCAGGCGCTGTTCGTTTATTAATTCGTGTTGATTGTTATTATACAGCACTGTGAATAATATTAGACTCAAACGCGTTTCACGCGTTGCTTCTTCGATATTTCCAATAAACATCGATCATGTCCGGATACGTTAAATGAAATTTGTTAAATGTTGAATGGAAATGTATTAAGACTGACATTTATGTATACGTCTATGTATAATTATATTGTATATAATTACAGAGACACGATCTTGAAAGGAAATTGAGTTCTCTCCGAACTTTGGAAGGAGACAATTTTTGTCTAGCGTATCTTAAGTTTTGTTTCATTTCAGAGTATGAAATTATTAGTATTATTAGTATCGTTGATATTTGTATATTTTAATTTCATCGAACGTAGTGCGTGAAAGGGCAAGGAAGGCGTAAAGAGAAGAGTGTCACTTTGCGCCTTTCATCGTCTTTCATACGTCAAGTTTAACAAAATTAATGTCGAAATATCTTTTGAAAAAAATATTTTCAGACACAAGTACCTTTACTCTTCTGTATAGGAAATCAAAAAAGAATCAAAAAAATTGAAGGATAAAAATATATAGGTTGTTCCATTTAAAAATATACGATATATATTACATTACATTGTATTATATTATATTATGTTATTATATGTTATATTATGTATATATAAGCGATAATGCTGAAGTGAAAATAGCATTGAGAAAAAGTTCTTTGCAGCGTTGTATGTGCCTCTTGAAATAGATCAACTCTCTCCTGGCAAGCTTTCCCATACAATCGTAAATAAGGTAGACTTTACAGCTAAACTTTATAGCAGATTTTATAGCGTATAATTAGACACGATTAACCGTGATTCGAAATCATTAAAACTTTACAAATTTCGTTGTCGCTTTAATCAGATTTTATGATCTCAAAATTAAAAAATTGGGATTTAACGCAGTTTTCTAATTTTTCTTTGAGGACTACAATTCAATTTTTTACAATTTTTAAGCTAAAGAACGCGGAGATTAATTTTCCTTGGTAATTTCACTAATATTTCTTCGGCAAACTTTTTGCTTCTGTTTGCCTTCGGTGGCAAATTTTTTCAGCCGATTTTCTTTGCTTTCTAAAATTAATATTTAAATTACATTTTCTCCGAACCTCGCGAATGAGGGTAAACAATTTTAATTGACTAACATTTATCGCATAAACATCGCGTCTCTGAAATCTCTTTACAGATTCTCCTTTCCCCCCATATTTCAATTTATTTATGTAATAATATTTCAAACTTAATATTTGAACCGTAATGTTCCATAAAATGATAATTTCCACGCAAGTGTTTCCGATTTGTCAGGACAATATCACGTGAATCCACAAGTTTATTCGTAAAAAATGCAAACCAAAGGGGAATATCGAGTAACGTTTTAACAACGAGATATTTATATAGAGCAAGCAATGGAAAGATGATGCTACAGAGGGTATACGTAATAGAAATGGAAATGAAAGCTCAGCATCATGAAATATGATACAGGTTAATCGTCTGATAAAAAGAGAACGGTAATTAATCCCGTCAATCAAAAGAACGTAATTGCTCGTTTTCAAAGGTACGTCTAACGAGAACGAAAATAATTTTAAACGCTCCAATAATACTACACTACTACTACGTACATAATATATATATTTTGTAAAATTAAGGAAGTTAATAAAAAAATTAAATAACGTACGAAATATGAAAGAGAAAGATAAAAATCCCAGCGATATTCTGTACTAAAGATATATCTCGTGAAATTAAAAGTTCATTGAAAGATATACAAATTTCCGAAATTTCCAAAATGGTATTGATCGAAGATAAATCTGAGAAAATTGAGATTTTTCGTTATAAAATAAGACGAAAAGGTAAGAAAGATGAGAAGGATAATAAAGAAGAAAACTGGAAAGATATTTCATTTTAGAAACTATCCTCTGTGGATTAGAAAATTTATCACACCACGAGTAACATATAAAATAACAAAAAAATAAAAAAAAGAAAATCAATGGTGTGGTTGCATGACGTAGTTCGAAGAAGAAACAGTGAAACAGAAATTCAGGAGAGGGAAGTTTTTAAACAGTTTGGTAAAGAGAAGTTTCATGCTATGTATCTGGTTCTGTGTAAATTTCACTTCTTTGTTCTACGGAATATTTCGAAATTCTTGCAGAGACATTTTATTAAAGCAAATATATTTCAAAGTATCGCCTAATGAAAGGCAAAGAAAATTTTTAATCAGTAAATCTAAAGTGGAACGAGAAGAAAAAATATTAAAAATTATGTACATATATATACAATGAACATTTAGAAACATGAAAATTCACTTATATAAAAAATTGTATCAAATTCAAAAAGCTTTCTAAATGTTCTACTTCAAAAAATATACTGCAAACCTAAATTAGTTAAAATTCACTGAAATAAAAGATAAAATTGTGACTTGTATGGAATATACAATGTAGAAAATTATTCAAAAAGCTTTCTAATAATAAACAATCTCACAAAATTCAGGAAATTATCACACGGTCTTTGTTGTTAAAATTATTAAAATTCTCAACACCTTTTAAGTTGCTAACATTATAAAAATCTACAAAATTCTGCAATTCTTAAACCTGCCTACGTACAAGACGTTTTCTCACGATTAAAACCAATAAAAACATTAAATTTGCTTTTGAAAGCCCGTCAAACTACCTGAAAGCCTCGATAACGTCAAATCTATTTTATAAATCACGTAAATTTCGCGAGATTGATAAAGAAACAGGGAATACAAATTTTAACAAGCCAAGCGTGATCGAGGATGATCGAGGATGATCGATACAGATCTTTAATCGCGGAACAGGCAACAGGGATCGGAAATTCAATTTCGTTGCAGCCAGCTGGCTGGAACGTGACCGAGGGAGGCACTCGTTTTCTTCTCCACGTGGCATCCGCTCAAAGGTCCCCTTCAAGGGTTGCTGCTCGTGCAGCAGCTATTTTTTTTCATCTTTCTTTATTTTCTATACATTTATGAACCATCGGGGGTGCTTCAGCGACGATGACTTCTTTGTGGCAGATACGTTTTACGTATTTAATCGCGACATCGTATAGTGCGATGTACGTTGGACAAAAATCGAAATAATCGTTGCTGGACTTTGATTTTATATTGTTCGATGATATCGTCAGGCTGTAAGTAATTTCAAATAAAAAATCGTCAGAGAATTAGAACTAATTAGAACTAATCGTTTGTACATCGAAATGTAATCGCTTGAAAATTAGCTCACTCGTTCGCTGTACATTCTCATTTGTTAATTCTTGCTAAGAAGTGTTCGTGACGTCTGAAATACGAGGAATATGATCAAAGAATGTATAATTTTAATTTCCACTTTGGAGATCCCTTTCTTTCTTCAAGGAGCAATTTAGAAAAATTGCGGTTCAAGCCATTCTGTAATTTTGGCTTTTCAGTGTCAGAAAGATATTGCTGCACTGGATGCTCTTTATCTTTTTAATAAAATCCATTGAAGAGTGAATCTCCGACCACGCTTGTTCCAAGAAAAGTTGAGAAGCTGCACAAGAACTCTGTTCTATGTCACGTGGAAACGTCAGCACAGTGTCTGACGAAATACAAGGGAGAATGAACGATTTCTGCATAATATTTGTGAACAAGTGGAAAGATTGCTTTCGGAATCGATGCTATTTATTTAAACGTCACAGTGCGGGCTTAGTCAAAGAAATAAATATCTAAAATATCTCAACCGAGCCAGGGCTGTGTTGTGAAACACGCGAACGTGTCCTGTGCACGTGATCTACGAACCTGATTTACAAACCTGATCTACGAATCTGCTGCGCGAGCGTGGCTTGCCAACGTGGCCAGTGAATTTTGATTTTTGTCCCGGATCCTCGTCCAGATGCCGCACTGTGAAACGCGCGAACGTGCATAGCTTTTGGTCTACGAACGTGGTCTACGAATCTGGCCTACGAAATTGGTCTGCGAATCTGGTCCACGAATTTGGTCCACGAATCTGGTTCACGATTCTAGTCTAAGATTCTAGTCTACGATTCTAGTCTACGAACCTGGTTTACGAACCTATATAGGCAGAAAGATACTCGAGAGTCGATACGCCTAATCGGTTTGATAGTCCAACAACAAACGCCTGGAAATTTGTGCGTAGGTTTTCTTACGTTGAACAGTGATGGTTTTTACTGGGTTTGCTTATTCTTTAAATTGCTTCTTGTACTATTTTCTATTAAGATTTTAAATTGGTTTTTCAATAAGAAAATTGAATTTTCCATTTCTGGTGCATTTTGTATCCAACGTTCGATATAAATACGTTCTTTGATGGTTAAACCGATTATGTCGTATTTCTTGTTACAAAGTGATCCTTTCCAGACAGTCTTTTTTTTTGTTGAACGTCGTCAAACGATGTTTCTGATTTTAGTTTGAAAGATCTGTTTCTTTGATCTTTATTTAAAGGATTAATTAAATATTCTTCGTCGTATCGGTCGCGTACAGTGATTTAATAATTTGCCGGAAGATCTTCTATAACCTGCACTATATTTATCTGATTTTTATGTTGCCGTGTAGTTATTATCAAACAACGCGTTTATAGAACAGATTATGTTGTACTAACATAAGCAATATTCACGGAGGAGGTATACTCGAGAAGAGAAAAAGAAGAATTATGAAAATCGATAGTTCCAATATCGAGGAAACTTTCCAGAAAAAGAACTTCAACGACGTCCTTTCACATTTCTCACCGTGTTCGCCTAACTAACACCCTTTTAACACTTACAACGCAATCAAACACAGAGTAAACATAGAATTTTCACTGAAAATATTTCCATAAATATTGCTACAGTATTTTCCTTTCTATTGAAATGAAAACAACGAATATTAAATAAAAAAAAAAGACATTTATTGAGACATTTACGATGAAGATTTTGTCATTTATCGTCGATCTAAGCTTCGAATATCTAAATTTAAAATTCAAATCCATTTATTATCGCCCTTATTTTCATAAGCAATTCGAAAGTTAAAAAATCTGAACGTTTAAGAAATTTAGTATTTCGTGCCATATTTAACTGAGAATTTTCGATGTAATAATAACACATCGGTTACATACGACACACGGATTTTTATACATACTTATCATACGCACACACAGTGGTATAATAATCTCGATTAATTAACAAAGTATATCTTCAGCATCGATCAGGAATAAAACGACGGCGTAGTAATCGCGCAGATCGAAGATAATAGGCAAAAACTTCTTTATTATCCAACAGAGCGTAAGTTCGCGTTAATAATCGCTTTTATTTCAACCTATAGGTATCGAACGACATCCATTAAACTCTATACGGATTTTGATGGAACCCGACAGATTTGCAGACAATTCCATTACTATCGATGAATCAAACGCGCGATCAGTCGAAATTAATTGCCTCGTTGGCGCGTGCTAACGAGGATTTAACCTCGGCCAGACTTTACCGTGCCACTATGGCGATTTCAAGAACTATTTTAGCTACCGGCTTATAGTCGATAATGATATCGTTCCAACTATAATATTTACATCGCTGCACTTGCTTCGGTAATTAATTAAATACCGTTTGATTAGGAGAAAGAGGAAAATGACTTGAATAGTATAACAGCATGAAAGAAAAAAATAAAGCTCAGGAAAATGTTTCAACAACTTTAACAAAAGGAGCTGAGAACGATTCTCTTGTCTTTGGTTTGCTATTGAATATTTGTATCATTCGATCGAATCTTTGTATCTGCTGTGTATTTCGTGTCTTTTATAAATAAAATAGTTCGAAGAAGGAAGACACTTAAGGAGATGCAAAGGCGAAGAAGAAGGAGAAAGAGGACAGCAGGTTTAAAATAAAGAACAAAATAATTATTTCATAAATTAAAAATAAGCATTAACAAATAGTAACGAGAAGCAAATTGCCTCGCGGCTTTGCAAGAACAAAAATTGCGAGAGAAAACGTAATTAGGAAAAATTCTCTGACAATTTGCAAAGCCGACAACAATTACCTAATAAGTTTAAAAAATATCTAAAAAATGATAAAAGCGTCTAATAGCCTTAATTAGGCGAAACTCGAACAAACTGTCCTGAAAAAAAAAACACAAATACTGCAAATTCCTGATTGATGTTCGAGATAAAGCCGACGATAATTATTCCATGAATATAGAAAATAAGAAATTAAAGAAGAATTTCCAATTTCCTTGGAAATTTTCCACTTTTTCTATTTTCCTTGCAGAAAGAAAGAAACGCAGAAAAATTGATAAGTTCGCACACGTGGATACTTTACGTTTATATAAGAAACTAACTAGCTCGATCAGAAGTTAATGGAAGGTTGTTACGGCTTGTTTTTCCAAGAGGAATGGGAGGAGAGCAAAAAGTGAACGCACTGAGAAGTCATAAACTTGAACGGAAGTTCAGTGGCGTGCAACGAGCAAACTTCGATGTTTGTTCCTAGCAAGACGTCCGTGTACTTTAACACAGGTCAAATTTAACACAGTTTAAAATTGTTAATTAATTTGTCCGGAAAGTCGAACGATCCCTTGGACCGCGTTTTCAACCGGAAGTAGAACGAGACGATTCTATCCGCGGATCGGACGAGGAAATTAATTTTACTTCAACTTAATAAGCCTGTGATGTCAGTAAATGGCAACGTGGCCAACTCTGGAAAACTAATTATGCTATTTATAAGCGTAGACGTGATCGAGCTATTTGTTTAATAATTTTTTAATTTTCTTCGTTGGGACAGGAACTCGAATAAGCATTCTTTTTTTAAATAAATATTTTAGTTTAATAAATTGAATTAATAATTTTGAATTTTATAGAATTCGAATGTTTGGTAATAGAACTTTGAAATTTTATAAATAACGTAATTTAATCAAATTTGGCCATCTATTAAAATAATTTCTGAAACGTTAAATAGCATCTTCTATGCTTTAGATTTATTATCCTGACAGCATTTAATTAGTTCCTGAATTTATAGTCCTCGGCTATTTTATTTCTTCATGACCCACACTCGCAACACTCGCAATACGAAACGAACAAATAAATTGAATTACCTACAATATATGATATAATTTTCATTCTTGCCTTAATAAATATCGTGCTGTATATCCAACGATTTTTTTGCCTTTAGCGATACACCGACTCCTTCGTAATACGTAATACATTATGCTTGTTATTTACGTACCTTGTACGTTTATAATGAAATTTGCTTATAACAAGGTCGGTTATTAATTCTCTGCTAATATTAAGTAACATCGAGCTTTCAAAATTTCAATTATTATTTTTCCATTCACAAACTTCAAGTCGATAAAAAATACAAAACCTCTCTACCATACAACAAATCGAAACTCGAATCAGAAATATCGTCATCGCTGCTCACTACGAAGAATAACTATTTTATTAATCTCAATTATAATCATCGTCGCCGTTAGAAACGTCGTCAAACCAAACTCGTAATAAACATCCTATCTGCATTACAAACACGTGCCACGCGCTTATGATATTATCATTACCATCGTCAGGATAATCGTAATCCAACAAACATCCTGGTCTAACAGGATCAAAGGCCACCCACGAGCATCAACTATGCTCTATCAACTTGGTTTTGGTTCTTAAAATCGTCTGTGGCGACTGTTTGCCAAAGTTTGTGGACTTCGAGAGGACCACGTAGACGCGTGTGCCGTATATTAATGGGAATTTGTTTGCAGAAACACAACGACGCATGCCTCGAAGGCGTCACGCGCGCTCTATCCCTTTTAGAATTCTGTTCACGCGTCTGAGATCTGCCTTGTCTTTCCTCGATCCTTCCATGGATCTACATTGATTCGTTAGACGAGCGGAGAATTAATATTTGGCTAATATCAGGCTGGATTACACGTGCGTTCTTTATCAACGAAATCAATTTCGCGGCGAGGAAGAAGGTTAATGTTACTGCTTTTTGACATTCTTTTCTTTATTTTTTTTTTCTTTTTTTTTTTGTGCGTTTGTGATTCAAAGTAAAATTATTGAACATTTATGGGATTTCATAGGATCTTCCGCGATGCGGGAATTAATGGATTTATGATTGGATTTGAAATTATTGAAAATTTGTGGAGTCCGCTAGGAGAATTGTAGAAATTAATGATTTTATGATTGGATTTGAAATCATCGAACGTTCGTGAAATTTGCGAAACTGATGAGTTTATCATTTGATTTAAAACGATTAATTATCGAAAATTTGTGAAATTTGCTAATGTGGCAATCGACGAATCTAGGGTTTGATCTGAAATTATCACAAGCTTTTAAAATTTGTTCATGATTATAAACATTGGAATAACAAATGAACAACTAACTAAAATGAAATCAATGCTTCTCTTTTTCATAGAATTATAATTAATTTAATTTTTCCCCGCGATTTGTCTATCCAGAATTTTCACTCGTCCACCCTTCAAAGAAAAGTCATTACCGAATGGAAATTTTAATAAATCTGAAGCCAACGTCCCGTGAACATTCTCATTGATTTTTATTTTTACGTTATTTTCATTTAATTTTCATTTATTCAGCCTTCGAGAAAATGTTACCTCAAAATGGACATTTAAAAATATTTAACATCAGCGCATCGTGGACTCTTGCGTTAGTTTCCACGTGGACCGCGATGGTCCACGATTTGTCCACATCTGTCCGCCCACAATTTTTGTATGTCCACCTTTCAAAAAAAATGTTATCATCAAATGACAATTTTTCGGAATTTAACTCCAGCGTTCCATGAACGTTTTCATTGATTTTTAGGTGGGCTATGATCATCCACGATTTATCCACGTCTGTCAACCCAGGATTTTCGTTAGTCTGCCCTTCGAAACAAAAAGTTATCGCCAAATAAAGTTTAAAAAAAACTGGTAACGAACAATTTTTTTTTTTTTTTTTTTTGTAGAAATTGTCGTTTGGGAATGGCAACTGTAATCAGCTTGCAACATCGAGCGAGATGATAACCAGCATCCGCATTAGAGATTTATAATGACGATCGTCTTACTGATAATAGCATTCTTCTGGAAGCTAAGTAGCACGGTTTTCGCTATTTTTCTTTTGGTCCAGCGAACGGAGACCAAAGACTGTGTCGCGGAATCTCTAATCGCCTTATCGAGGATTTGCTTGTCTCGCTGTTGTCGAGGAAATGGCGATGGAAAGAAAGAAAAGGAGAGAAGAAAAGGGAAGGACAGTGAGACGCGACAAAAAGCCTTATCGAGCTTCGCGAATGTTGCAGCAGGAAAAAAGATGGCCGTTTTCCGTCAGGAGGAAACAGCTAACACGACAATCTCTTCGTTCTCTTTCCTTGTTAATTGCGAACCGTGTTGCACTTCCGAGATTGAGTTTCATTTTTAACGATCGAACAGTAAATGGAGTGCCATTTCAACAGTTGGACAAAAAGAAAATTGTCTTCTCGGGTAAAATCTTCCGATAAGATTATACAAATATAGAAATTACTTTTCAAACGACTTTCATCATAAATTGAAATATTCTTGTAATTACTTAGGATCTACAAAATTTTAAAAAATTGCTCCAATTTTGCAAACATCGCGGAGACCCTCAACGTTATCTTCTAATAAATTATTGTAATAATTGATCATCGACATGGTCCAAGTATCTTCAATAATTAATCGTAATTATTGACCAGTAATTTATTATTATACAAAACGAAAGACAATGTCTTCCATAACGAGATATATTTTCGAATACTTTCGCGGGCAGCTGTACGTATTTCGTTTTGGAATTAACGTGAACAAGCTCGCGCAGCCTTCGAGCCATTCGCACGACTTGTGTGGTACGATGATCGGGTCGATCGTAAATATTACTCATTTTCCAAAACACATTGACCCAATAGCATCAAAATTAAGACCGTCAAAACCTCGTAGAGTTTGCCAAAAAAAAATAAAAAACGTAGAGAAACAACGTGGGAGTGTAAGAAGTGCAAAGTTCCCTTGCTTACATCTACCAGAATGTTTCGAATTGTATCGTACCATTGCAGATTATTAATTTTGTATTTGTTATTTTTGTATAAATAAACTTTTTGTAGTACTTGCATCTACCACAATTATCGCATCAGGTTGTAATTACTTATCAAATATTCCACAAATATTTATAACTTTAGGAGGCCGCTAATATTTATTTAATTATTTACTTATTTACTTATTATTTCGACAGGTTCAATGAAATTTCGAAACTGAAATTCAGCTGGATTCGCTAAAACGCGACTATTCTGCGATCCGTTCTCTTTTCTCTCTTAATCCTATTATTTTATCAATACAAATATGGAAATAATTAGGTGGCCGTTGAAAAGTCAAAGCGTCTTTTCTTTTTGATCTTTTTTCTGTAGAAATCGATGGCTTTTGGGTTAATAGGTTTGCTTGCGGAGTTTTAATGAGGTTCGTACGATTGATGGAAAAGGGATCGGGCTGTTAATTAATCTTGGTGGAAGGAAAAGTGGTGGCGCACAGGAAAGGAAATTCAATGACTTAACTGTAACCGCGATCAAAGCGATAGATCGAATTTACAGTGACGAAAGGATGGAATTGGTTCGTTGCTTGAAAGGAAAGGACTGCCTTTCCTTTGAATAAAACTTTCGCTACGATAACAACCGAAAATGCTATATACGTTCTTGCTTTCAATCATGCTAACTCGAATTTAAGGGATGAAGCTACCCTCTAAAATTAGACAGCTTAAAATTGACTCGAAGAGCGAAAATTATATTAACGTAGGTTAGGAGAAAATCATCGTTAGAGTCAAGAAACAATTTTCAAAAGTGCAAAAAGATTGTTATACATGCCTATAGCGTTTAAAAGACCATAGTATACATGGAAACTTGTATCGTTAAGTTCAAGTGCTGCAGAAGTTGGCATAATTTCAACTAATTCCACTGCAGCCTGCTATGCACAGTTTCGATTAAATCCCGCCTTAATTGCCTCGAAACGACATTTTAATGCTTTGCAACTACCATACGAATGTCATCGACGATTTATCCTAACCTCGAGAATTGCTCGCTGGCCTGCGATGCTTTTCGCCTATCGAAGCTTCTCTCTGTTCTTTCGGCCTATTAATCACAAATTTTCTAACCTCAAGCTTTCCTATTCTGAGTGTTGGAATACTTTCCTAAGCTCGTATAGGAATCACGAAAAGTGGAAAATTGATAATTTCGTCATAAACATTCATTTTCCAGGCACTATGTATTCAGGACTGAAATCACGAATTTCTAAGGGAACTTCGATCGGTCTCTATAGAATTCTTTTCCGTTCTAGGGTCTCACAAATCCAATTTCCCTTGACAGACGCAGAGGAAACCGTTTACCTTGGCCTCAGCCTCGGCAGATCTGCATAATAATCGGGCAATGTACGATCCAAGTGTTCGTATCGACGATTCTGACGATTCCAGTGATTCGAAAGCATTGATATTCTTTCTGTCGATGATTTTATACGAATCGTGTATTTTTCCAGGACGTATGTACGATAGAATCTCTTCAAACGACTGGTGATATGGACAAAAGAAATATTTTTCTTTTATGTCTTCGTAACGTGAGTTCCAAGACAGAATTTGCAGGTTTTATACTTCGAAAGGAAAGAATGTTATCCAATGGAAGATCAATCACGAAAATATTTCTGTTTAGTCGACCATTCGCGGAGAGACGCGATCGCGAGAAAGACCGTCAACGGAAGTCGTAAATTTCCGTTACGATTAGATAATCGACGCCACGAACTGATCGATTCCCTTATTTCTATTAGGATAATAAGGGTGGTTCGATTGATGTTACGTAGGCCGACTCTCTACCTAAGCCAGGCCACTCACCGCGGGCAAGATGGTATCCAGATGTCTACACATCCGTACTGTGTACCCTCAATAGTCTTAAGGAGCCCTATAAATCTCAGTAATTGTAGCTAAAGTCCTTCAGACCGAACAAACATCTTTTATCAATGCGTTTTTCAAAGCTATTGTTTACCACGGGAAAGTTAGTTTTTCTCACGCACTAGCAACCTCCTATCGAGGGCGGCTGAGACCCTTCCTAGTCCACCAACCTTCTTAATATCCAATCGCAAGCAACGTCTACTGCCCTCACTTTCCTAGCCAAAATTGTCATCGACAAATCCGATGGTGGTCCCGTGTGCTAGACACACTCATCACTAGCTTTCCTCTGACGCAGCATCGTCACTAAACTTCACTTATTCTTCACCGTTAGAATAGTCAACATGTCTGTACCGGGTCTCTACCCTTAAATCAATCGCTTACTTGTACACACGCACCATTTTTTTTTTTTTTTTTTATACGTGGGGAAATCCTCATGGACACTCAGTGTTGCCTCACCACAACAACTGAGTAGTGTCGGACTCTTAGGCGACTAAAACCCCACAGTTAACCTCCCGACGTTATGAGGTGCCCCGGGGTCTCTTACGAATTACTACCAGGGTGCAGCCTCGTCGTCGTTCTTCCTTCTTGGTTGAAAGAAGGCATCCCAAAACGCTTGACATCCTAGTCTGCCAGAGCTCCTTTGTTCGCGGGGGCGCCACACAGTCCCAGCGCGTCCTCTTCGTCAACACCCACACGGAGCGGTCACCCATCATTGACCGCCCCGTGCCCAGTGCTGCTTAACTTTCGTGATCTCACGGGAACGAGTGTATCCAGCACGGCCAACGGGCGTTGACTTATACACACGCACCAGTGTAACTATCTTCTTTACAAGGTTATTGGAATAAACATTAATTTATACCTGTTAATTCAGTGTAAACTCAATTGAACCACCCCTATTATCTTAACAGAAATAAGGGGATCGATCATTTCGCGGCGTCGATTGTCTAATCGTAACGGGAATTTACGACTCCCGTTGACGTACCTCCTCGCGATCGCGTCTCTCCGCGAGTGAACGAAACACAATTGAGTTTACACTGAATTAACACGTATAAATTAATGTTTATTCCAACAGCTTTGTAAAGATGATAGTTACGCTGGTGCGTATGTACAAGTTAAATAGCTGACTGATCTAAGGGTGGAAACCCGGTCGAGAGACGTTGACTGTTCGAAAGATGGAAAATCAGTGAAGTTCGGTGACGATGCTGTGACGGAGGAAAGCTAGTGATGGGTGTGTCTAGCACACGGGACTATCGGATTTGTCGATGACAATTTTGGCTAGGAAAGTGAGGGCAGTAGACATTGCTTATGATTGGATAATTGTCTAGGTTTATGTGCAAGGAAGGGTGCTAATTGTCACCGATAGAGAGTGGCAAGAGTGGGAAGCTGCGTACGTGACAAAACTAACTTTCGCGTATCTTCCCGTAGTAAACAATAAACTGTTAGAAAACGCTTTGGTAAAAAGATCTTTGTTCGGTCTGAAGGACCTTAGCTAGAAATTCCTGGGATTTATGGGAGATCCTTAAGATTATTAAAAGTATGATGATGTGCGGACATCTGGTTGCCGTCTTGTCCGCGGTGTGTGGCCTGGTCTAGGTAGAATGTCGCCAGACGTAACAATTTTATATGGCGATAATAAAATTTGTCTGAAACCTCAACTATCTAACGTTACCTATAAGGACCAATTAACAAATCCGCAGAAATATCAAAAAATAATTACGCAAATATCTATCTCAGGGATCGAATCTACAATCGAAAATGTGGAAAATTAAAATTCCCAAAGAAACTCACCCACATATCCACGAATGCCTCCTTCTGGGCACGTTGGTCTGGGGAACTAGCAACAAAGGCGCGGTGCCTTTATTGTTTGACCCGGTCGAACCACCGCCGTCGCCGGCCGGAAGCCGAAGCTCCGGTACCTGTAGGTTGCTCATGTTCCGGCGTGTCGCGCGTTACGTCACCAGAACGCGATCTCTTCGTCGTCCTTTACGACTCTTCGAGCAAGCATCACTCGTATAATCCCACGTCGACTAGCACAGGAACCTCTGCTGCGAACTTCCGATTCGCTACGAAACAGACATGGCTGATCTGTGCGCAAAGGATGCCCGTCGTTTCGTCTGGCATCCGGTCAGGAGAAGCTGCGCATCGTAAACGCGACGTTTTCAACAGCGAAGCTGACCAACGTTACGAGTCTCTAACCCTTTGTAAGAGGATTTGTTGGAAATTTAAAACGATGGATCTAGAGCGAGTTTCAGGATTTCGAGGATTTTCGTGTCGCGATGATAAATTGAAAGGTGTCAATTAATTTTTAGCGGGTGACACAGTATTTTACAGACATTTTATAGAGCTTCTGGTAATCGGACATAAAGTAGAAGGTGCTTTTTTGAGGGAGAAGGAACGTTGAAATTATTGTTTGCCAAGATGAATTCAGAGTTTTTCTTAGAACTTTGTAAGAATGGATATGAGGTAACTGAGAGCGCGACATTGTATATATATTTGAATATTTTGTTTCTATCATTTTACGAAGAAAAGGAGAAATTTATGTACACAGAGTACGAATCGTGGATTTTCTTTTGGAATTTAATCAAATTAGAGACAATTTTGACGCCCAATCTCTCGGTGACAATCTCTTCTGGTGTGTTCAAAGACGCGCTATCGGAAGAATTCGATAGGTCACGTAATTTCATCATCTTACAAAGGGTTAAAGGGTTAAACTCTTTCAATTCACCAGCTGACTTGGCATAAATTTATGCCAGCTATGCTTTCTTCCTGCTGGTTACCAGTGCTGTGTGCCACGTTTCATCGCGTTTTCGCTGTCCATTTTTCCAGAAATAGTTTAAAATTGTTCGTTTCTCTTGTTTCTTATAATTTCACTCGATTCTTTCGCTATTTCGCTGACGCTTAAGTCTCTACACACCGTCTTCCACGCAACAATTTCTTCGCAAAAATGTTTAATCGGCGCTATATTTTATTTCTAATCGGCCTGAAAGCGAGACGCAAAATTTCTTCAAACTTTTACTAAAACACGATACTTTTATAGCGTTATTTGTCTACTCGCGAAGCGTTCTTTCGGACAATTTCCAGTTTCATTCTCATTCTGTTTCCCTCCGACTACGCAGTTCTGTCGAAACAAGATCGTTACATCAGAAGACAACTCGTTTTTGTTCCTAACGATTATTCCTCCTACAAACATCACTGAAACACCAGATAACTATTAAAGAGACGGACAAGCGCTCGTTAATGTCAGAGAAATTATTTATTGCAACGCAAAACCGTGTCCAACGTCTCTTAACGAACGAATCTCGATTCAGCTCGCAGATTAGACTCTCGCGGATGATCGAAACACGTTTTTGTCCACGCTAAAACGTCAGTACTGAACGTGCTCACGCGAGATTTGCATAACTACGCTGTAACAAGCGACGATACTTTGCTTTTCAATTGCCAGTTCAATAGCGTACATGATACATTAATGCTGACGTTTAGTCGAACGTATCGAGTTTCCACTGTACGAGGAAATCGAGAACAGTTTGTTATTTAGTTACAGGATCGTGGATCGAGAGATGAATCGCGATAATTTCAATGTAAGATCCTATAAAAAAGTAAACAAGTGTATAAAGAAGAGAAACAAAATGTTCTACATTACAAATTGAAAATTTTATTATTTCTTGTTATTAGCTTCTTATAAGAACGCGTTTCTAGTCTTATTGTTAAAAAGACGATTTGAAGGCTGAACTGCTGGGATTTTAAAATTAGTCACAGCAGACAAAAAAAAAAAAAGAAGTTATTCACGTGAGAAATGGAAAAACGAAATGGAATTTTCTTCATCACATAATGCAAATGTTTGTTACTTGTTATCATTAAAAGAATTGTGTTTTTAATTCTGAAAGCGTGGCTCGAGTGTCCGGTATTAAAAGCATCGAAGAAAAGAGAAAATTTTGTTACAAAGATTATGTTCCACTTGATACCTCGAGATCACGACGAATCATTCGTAACAAGAATTTTAATCAAACTCGCATTTCCTAGAAATTTTCGTTAACCTTTTGAACAAGAGAGCCATTAGCTGAATTTTTCCTTTTATTTTCAAAACACGAAATTCCTTCTATTTCCTGCACCCAGGTTTTCCCCAAATAATTACATCTGGACGAGAGTTTAATGGCGCTTCGAGCAACTAAAAAACTCGATTAGATCCGAGCAAAGAGGAACTATCGTTTACCAGAACTAAGCTGAAGACCAGAATCATCCATTTTAACCTCTTTTTTAGCGGAACAGAATTCTAGTGGAACGTTGGAAAAAATTGCAATGGAAGAAAAGCAGAGGAACCGGGCGCTTCTGGCAAAGAAAAAGGGGGATGCATTGGCGTCCTTGATTCGACGCGTTTAATTTCACGGCGAGGGGATCGTGAACGTCGAAAGATCGCCGTCGACTATACTTAACCGAAAGCACAAGTCATCTAGAAACGTTTGATCGACCGTGACACGGTGTCGATGCAAATAGGTCATCGAGTAATTCGGCCTCTTCGAGATCAGCCTGCACATTAACTTCCCTAATTAAGTATTCTTTATACTGTCGTTCAGTCGATGTGGGACAATTGAAAAATTATGCAAACCATAATATTTTAATATCTTCGTGTATGTACAATTATCATTTCTCAATTACTTTCGATTGCCTTTCTAATTGTGTTTTGTGAATTAGTCAATAAAAATATAGATTTGCATAAAAACTCTGTCTACTCATCTAATACCATAGACTGTGCATGAATACAATTTTATAATTTTATAAAAAAAATAACCGAAGCACGTATTTTTCGAGATTCAACTCTTAAAAGCTGTTCGAACAGAGACTAACAGACCTAAGTCGTCATAAAGCAAACAGAGTGCGGGTAAGCAGCTATTTAGTTTCATTTATTTTTTATATTATATACACTTTTAAAAAGTATACTTTTGCACTTAGGAATTTCCCATAAACGTGTAGCGGCACTCGATAGTAAACTTTCCAACGGCTTTTGCCCGTGGCTCGCTACACAAAGACCTTATTCTTCGCATAAAATGATCGCCAAATGTCGATACATCCTCAGAGAATATTTTCAGGTAGCCTAAGGACCTGCTATAAATCTTAGGATTTATTTAGCTAAGGTTCTCCAAAGGGACAAATAGTCTTTCTCTTAGCAGTCCCTAAATCTATCACTTACTACGGGAAGATACGAAAAATCTGCTTTTCTCACGTACGATGCTTCCCGCTAGCAACTTTCTTTCGAGGACTCTTAGCATCCACCATTTCCAACCACCAACACAAAATTAGCCAATTAACAACGACGTCCATTTCCCTCACTTTCCGAACCAAGGCTTTCCTCAACGAATCCGATGATCTCGCATCCTTAGACACACCCCGTCGTAGTTTTTCTCTGCAGAATCATCGTGACGGAAAGTCAGTCGTTACGCATCGGTCCGAGTCAATAGTTGGTAGTTCGCAAAAATTCATCAGAGTTCCTCGGCATCTGAAGTTCCAATCATCATCGGAACTTGTATCGCGCATTAAAACGCATCGACCAGGAGTCAAACTTGTGTAGTATCGGGGAATATACTACTAAATAATGATGGGGATTTATTTATGAATGATTGGATGATATGGATGTTGATTAAACAGAAAAACGATGGTCGTTTAACGTGAACTAATCGCAATAACGTACTATACTTTAGACAACTCAATAATTAATTTGCAACTCTCGCCACAACGGATCCAACGCTCTCTCTCTCTCTCTCTTTCTCACGCGGACCACGCTCTCTCGACAACGCAACTCGCACTCTCTGACTTCTCGATTCGCACTCTCTGACTTCTCCACTGATACTAACTGTGAATTCGTCTTTCTGTCTTAGCATCCCTTTTGTCCCTTTGTCTTAGCCCCACCACGCACGTGTTACGCAACCGCTCGTGGCCAGGGTCGTGTAACGTCAAGCACAGAGGGGATCAGGCCGCACACCGAGAGCAAAATGACAACCAGATGTCTACACATCCTTGCCGCGTACCCTCGATATTCTTAAGGACCCACCATAAAACCATTTTCATAGTTAAGGTCCTTCGGGCCAAAAACAAGCGTTCTTTATATTTTTGCCTACTACGGGAAGATACGGGAAAGTCAGTTTTTCTCACCTTCGGTATCTTCCGTTAGCAACTTTCTCTCGAGGTCGGTTAGCACCCTTCCTCACCCACCAACCTAGAAAATCAGCCAATTGACATCGAAGTCTATTTCCCTCACTCTCCTAATGAAAACTTATCCTTAACAAATCAGCTCTTTTCGTGTCCTTAGACCCACCCATCGCTAGCTTTCCCCCGTCACAACATCGTCACTAAACTTTACTGATTCTCTAACTCTCGAACAGTCAACATCTTTTCACCGCGTCTCTACCCTTAGATCTATATAAAGTTTAATTTATGCCGACTCGGTATATACTAAAGTGTAATTGTTAAGTGCGTAATAAAGTGCAATATAAAAAAAGAAAGTTAATAGTCGTGTTTCGGCTCAACCTTCTTATATTTTTTTTTATAATCTGAGTCGTGACTTGTCATTTTACGTGACAGTCGCGCAGGCTCTTCAACTGAAGGACCGACGACACATTGATGGGCCTGTCGGCACCTCGGCTCGCGACAATGTTTGTGGTTTACCCGATATTTTTCAGGGTATTTTGTCCACGATACTACACTTGTAATCGCGAACGGCTAATAGTAATCGCGAGTCCTACGCAAAGTGTACATGTAGAGTGTATCATAATAAGTACATATATATGTAAACTCCCTAGAGTTCAAGTGTGATAGAGACTCTCTCTGTTTACGGACAGCACGACTTTCTTTGTTTCACGGACAGAGCGACTTTCTTTTATTTTACGGACAACCGTTTTGAGAGACGCTCATTTGCCAAACGGACGGACAGAGAGCAACATCAGAGTTAGACAAGATCGCAGAAGAAAGAATAATTATTTAAAACATTGAAGATTGACGGAGAAAGATCGGTAGCTCAGGATGTGAAAATCCTGCATTTCGTTTAAGTATTTTCACAATAAACTCGATTTTCAGACTTCAGAATCGATCACCTGAATTACCCCGAGATTAACGACATTACATATGTTGTTAAATATACGCAAGTGTTTCTTCCTATCACTGCCACGACCCATCACCTCAAACGCATAAAAAATTCCTAGTCCAGTTATGACACGCTCCAAAATTCCAGCATTATGTTACTTTAACATCTAAAATTTCCGCGATGATTAGACTTACAACTGTCAACCACAATACAGGGTGTATCGTAACATATCGAACCTACTTTGGGATTACCGAATCGCGGACAGAGAGACACGTGCTCTATCTGAGCTTCTTTCAAATTTATGGCCATTTTTATGTTTCAATAATCGGCAACTTTCTTCGCAGAATGTGCTCGAAATGGCTACCTCCATCTGTGTTATCAAACGCACCTGGAAATTTTGTAAGTTCGCGAAATTCTTTTATACGACAACTGCATGCTGGCCGAGGCTAGCCACTTCGAGCATCTTTTATGAAAGTAAGCCAGTTGTGGATTATTGAAACACAAAAATGGCTATAACTTTGCAACGAGGTTGTAAAGAGCACGCGTTCGTACCAATTTTTTTATTGTTTTTGTGCCTGCTGTCTATCGCTGAAATGGCTTCCAAGGTTTCACGATACACCCTGTGCATTATTTTATCTCTCACTGCCTCGCGGTATCGATCCCACGCAACTTTAAAGAAATGCAAGCGACTGTGTGGAAATACAGAAACGCGAAACACGCGCCTGAGACACAAATCCCAAGATCCCGCGTCCAAAGATCGGCAATGGGATTTTCTTGACTCGGAGATGAAACCTGGGAACGTTGAGGACAGTTTGCGGAAGTTTCTCGTACGTGAAATTTAACTGTATTCGGAGCTGCGAAACTGGCTGACAAAATTTTCGCTTGGAACTTCGGTTGCGCTGTAGAAAGCGGATTGGTCGTGTCGTTTGACGGGATTCTCCGGGGAATTTCGATAAGACGACGCAGAGAATCTCGTGGTACGGTTGGTTAAAAACAGTTACGTTTAGCGCGTGACTTTCAAAATGTCTGCAGAGATTTCTCCGCAACTGTCAGACAGGGGATTATGACAAGCGGTTCGTTCAGTTACTCTACGAACTGAAATTGACGTATCTCTCTATTTAGCACGAAGAATGTTAATTTAATCATTCAGAATTCTTTAAATTAATCATTCTTGTAACAATTTCAAAGAAACGTCGCTAATATCTTCCCTGAACCTCGTTAAGTAACAAAAATTATTTTAACGTGCGTTTACTTAACCAACGCTACGCGCACCGATGGAATTTGAATTTTATAGCCCAACAGAAATTTGTTTCTTTTATTTGGGAGAATTTTACATTCAATTCTCATTGACAATTATACGTAAATTTTTCTACCGTGGTACTATGCCGTGTTTAATAAGCGTTTATTGTATGTTTGATTCTAGTTGAATCTAATGCTTAGATCTAAAGAGTAATGTCCTTTTAGCCTGCGAATCTGATCCGTCGTGTCAAGTAATTGAGTAATTAGCGGGTTTTGGTGGTTGTTAACTCTTATGTTATATCTGTTACTGAATTTGGATATGTTTTCTTTAACTATGGATATCTTAAGATCGCGATATATCGTTTCGTTGGTAACATACCAAGGTGCATCTATTAACACTAGAACTACCGATAGTTAACACGAAGCTATTTCTACCAAAGCCAGTGAAAATGACTGGTTTAAAAAATACCTAATAATAGAATATTTGTATATTTATCGATTTATTACTTTCTTACAGAAGCAATTCCATGTTATGTAGTACATTTTTTGGTATTGTTAATCCACGTGGCACCATGATCCCTAAACGAGGCTTGACAAATTTATAGAATAGTAGAACCAGTCATTTTCACTGGTGTGGTATTCATAGCGTTAGCATCTAGCGATGGATCCGGAATTTTCCTGATATCTGATATCATCATATCAAACGATACGCGGTAAAAATTTGAAAAACGTGTGGCGAGTTGTAGAAAACGAGAAACTGGTTAATTGGGCTTCGATAAACAGATTGCAGCACCTTTTTACACTTTGACAAGTACCAGTCATTTTAATGGCATTGGTATAAGTAGCGTTGATACAAAATTATTTTTAGTTTGAATACATAAAAAAGAAAATAAAATTCATTATAATATTCTTTTAGTTATCCTCGCGAAAGTCATTACACCATTGTGGAAAAAAATATAACATGAAGTAGGAATTTGAAAATAAAATTGTAATTGCACTGGTATGGTAGTTCTAGCGTTAAGGATCTTAGAAATTACTTGCTGTTCCTCATAGTGCCCAACAGAATTGCAACACTTTTACGAGACATTCGAAATGACGTAGCGACGCAGAGGATTAAAAGCGAAACTAGTGCAGCGGATAAGACAGCCTTTTGATAAATTTTTCACTCATGCAGTTGATGGGTCGTTCGAGTCACCGATCAAAGTGAAATTCGCCAAGATTACAGGGGTGGCCGCTTAATGAAAACGGAGGAGTTTAGCGTGTAATTAGCGGCAGGTTAACGAGCATAATTTATCGATGAAAACCAAGAGCGCTAGCACAGAGAACAGCAGCCATTGGCCTGTCAAGAAAAGGATCGTTGATCCTTACGAGGTTTCGCGCGGATCATCAAATTACCAGAGCACAAAGTGTGTCGATTACTCCCTCTGGGCTTCATTTCGTAGACCGGAGACGTACAAAGCACTAGTGGAGCGAATACAACGCGGTCTCGACCATCTCGTCGATGGGGAAACGATGCAGAGAGGGTTCGACGAGGTCAGTAATTGAAGAGCGCGCTGCAATTACAAGGCTTCGATATAATTAATCGGCCACGCACGTACGTACCATCTCTTCGACGAAGTGCTACTTTCCAAGAAATTGAAACTCTGACTCGCTAACGCGTCTTGTAGAATCGAGGATCCAATGCATTGTGAAGATTTTGCGTGATACGATTGGGATTATATTGGGTTGACAACTAAGTGATTGCGGATTTTGACAATACCATCTAATGACAAAATCCGCAATCGCTTAGTTGGCAACCCGATAGATACGTACACTGTCGCTCGTATGGAAATTTTGCTCGATTTATAGTATCGATAGATGGATATTGGTGAAATATACGAACGAATGGCAGAGTAGCGATCAAACGCAATTATTTACTATCTTATTGTGGAATCTGTTGAAGTGGTCATCGCTTCTAAGAAAACTCTACGTCTGGTCTTTTAGTTTTCTCAAGCACCGAAGTCATCGACAGCGTATAGACAAAAGACTGGGACGAAGACAGACCATAAACAGTGAACAGGCGAGTAGATGGCTTCAGGGTTTTCAGTCAGACGGTAACACCGCTAGCGTGCGGATCTGGATCAGCTCGATTGTATTTCTTCTTTGTATTTGCACTTCAGTATTTAAAATATATATATTTTCTATCTTACAATTTATGCACGCGTTCCTTTCTTCACATACATCTAATAACCTCAACAGAATCAACAGATATGTATCGTATGAAATTTTAATCGATTATTTGGAGAAATATTCATTTGAACTATTTGCGCACAGAATATTGCAATTAAAAGTTATTAAAAACGTTATTTTAAATATTATTGGTCAGAAATATTGGAGATCAGCCGTGGTATCAATTCGGTAGAATGCTCTGTATTTTATTTGTACGTCTACGAATCGTCGAATGGCAAAATTAAAATATTCAAAGGGAATTCTCTCGAGAACGAGGCTTCATACGACTGGACGAATTCTTAGCTTATCGATAACACTGAACCAACCTATCAGCGACACTTGCGGCATACTAAGCTCATACTAAATACAATATTAAAAGAGTACAACGCAATCTACGTAATCCGCCCAACACGCGACGAAAAGAAGACACCGGCGAAAGAATCCTAGATCTTAAAAGACATTGGTTAGTACAACGCACTATTATGGATAAGTCCTGTCCCGATAATGTGTGTCTTCGCGTATGTGCGCTGAGCCTACGCGACACGCGAGAAATCGCCCCGGCTTTCCCGCGAGGGATTTTATTTTTGTTTTTCAAGGGTCGATGTAAATTACCGAGCACGATCCGGGTGTGACGGCAGTCCGCAACGAGCCGACGAGCAACTGCGATGAAGAACAGCTAGCTACCAGGACTCTGCACTCATAGACTTCAAAGACGCGCGTGACGTTGAATACGATATTCAAAAAAAAAAAAAATGATCTCGTACAAAACAGTTTTATTCGATGTTTTCCACTCGTTCTTGCATTTATAATCGTCCTTTTTCCAATTATAGCACGGACAACAGGATGTTATTGATAACGTTTAGAAGTAGAGTTTTAATGAAGTAATTAACGAAACTTGCATACGAATGACGAAACCGGTATACGATACTAATCCGAGCGAGACTTTTTCCTCTTTCCTACGAATCATGTTGTCAGTGAGGGAATTCCGTAATTCGATTATACAATTTCGCGGCTCGCGTTTCCAATTTTGCTGTTCAATTAATGTTCGTTACCAGAGAAATGGAATGTCATAATGCTGTCTCGCGATATGACACGGCCGCGCGGACTGTTACTCGACGAGTATCTTGTCCCACTTGTCCCCAGCGAATTGCTACGTTTCGTATTAATAAATATTTCGTGTCTATACCGCGAATGTACAATTTTTCCTTGTCTTCTCGACGAACCGCGTCTGCACGAAATATCTTAAAACGCCAGGAATCATCTTTTCAACAAATACGTTTCATTTTCGTATTTTCCGAACATTCGTATTTTTCTAACGCAATTTTAGACTATAATTTTTTATTCCATCATACTTTCTAACAATGTATATAAAACGAAAAAATTCGAAATAATTTTACCAGTAGCTTCCGTAGAAGATTTATAATCTCTTTTTTTTTTAACGATGCTTTCTTGAAATTTAGAATTTTAGAAATTCTAAAATTCTCATGATTTCCCTTCGGCAAATTTTCAAATATTTTCACGTATAATTTTATTAATAAATTTCTACATTTTCATGCGAGATTTATAATTTTGGTCAGGAACAAAGCTACCAATAGCAATTAATTATTGGGTGCCGCGTTTATACGGCAATTTTGAATGCTCGCCACAATTGCACAGACATATATCGCATATTGTACATACAAATTATCGAACAGAAGCTCAGTTAGCCGTATTTCCTAGTTAGAAGCGTAATTGTGTGATATCGTTGTTCCCTTGTTTTCATTGAAGTGCAAGTAATTGCTTTGCGTACTTATGATTAATTCAATGGCCCTAGTTGTTGAAGAAAAGTTACTACATTCACAGTCAAACGTATTTAGATCGAACAAGCCAGTGGAATAAGCTCCTTTAGAAAATTATCGAAGCCCCGAAAATGTCCTTATCTGCGAGTATAACGCGAGCTAAGTTTCAAGATACGATCTATTATTCGATCGAGATCTGATTCTGATATGTCGATTATATTATATCATATAGATGAATCATTTTTTTTTTAATAAATTATTACTTTTTTTAAACGATCGATGTCTATAAATTTGTCTATAACAATTACATATTAATAAAAATAATATTTAGCTGCTATGTAGCTACAAACATATTGTAAATTAATTTTATTAATTCAAAGAAGGTTAACTTTCGAGTAAATATCTACGAGAAATCACGGTTTTAATCATTTTCTGGAGATAAATACACGAAGAAGAATGTCACTTTTTAGCATTTTAAATATATAAAAACGTTTAGGAAGACGTTTGAAATAGAAATATGCGTATGACATGTATCTACGATATCGCAATGACATTTGAAAATAGCGACAAATCAACTGCAGGTAAACTGAAACCGCGACGCACAGCGAGATATCAAAATTCATCTTGTGTCTCTCAAAATTCCAGCGCCAACTTCTCTGATCTTTTATTACAGCTGTTGTTATTCCATGCTGATATGTTTTTCTCGGTCGAATTTGCTTTGCTTGTAAATTTCAAGCACGCCACTTTACTAAACCTCGTTTCTCCTTCGTATTTCGAAAACATGATCGAATATTCAGTTTACAAATCACTGGATCTACATATTTGAGGAATTCTTCTCGTGCGAAATGAGTTCAAAAATGAAATGGATTTTTAAAATGGGGAAAGATGTTGCTTTGAAACAGAGGCGTAATAGGATTAAAAATATTAGTATTAAAAATATTTAGTTGGCAAATGTCGAGATTTTTAGTTATGTTAACATGACATAACGTTGCCAAATACTTATATTTAGAATTCCATAATTGTACAAACAGGTAAATACAGTGGTTTTCGTCAAGGACAGCGTTAAAAACCTAACCTTGGTCTAAATATACATATTATATTCTGTAGTATTTTTAACTAAGTATTCTAACAACAGATATTGTAAATTCACTACGCTAAAGTATCTTCAAATATTCTAAATGAACAGGTACAGTAACAGCAATATTTTTGGGAGAAACCGTAAGCTTACTCCAAAAAGTCTTCCTATGAATTATGTTCTAATATTAAAATCTCGAAGATGATATGCCTGTGAGGGTAACCATTCGCAGGTTATTTAGCAATTAAGTTAGAAAAATTTACCGAATGTCCAGTTTATCAAATGTACAAATTAAATAATAAAAAAAAATACAAAAATATTATAATATACTAAATATACCAAGGAAGATATTTTTAAGAGACGCCTAATACAAATTCAGCGATTTCTGCGAATTTGTGTACAGTGAATTGCGAATGATTCGTATTATACGAAGAAATCCACGAAACTTAAAAATTTGTTTCGTTCGCCAAATATTCTAGCAATATTACAGAAAGTATACTAAATACTATTTGTACTTGAATAATTCTGAACTATTGTGAACCGAACATAATCGTACTTTTTTTTATTATTATTTAATTTGTGCTTTACAATTTGTCCAGCTGGACATTCGGTAAATAGAATTACATTGCACAGTTGTTTTAGGTGTCTCAACCGTACGATACTGCATGCCATAGTGCACATACATCCATCGATCTTTATTCTGCCATCATTTCGCTTACTTAAACTCCTACGATCTCCTATGTCGTTTTAATTCTTTTTTTGATTTTGTTAGCTAGCGACTCTTGGTATTCAAGTGTCTATTCAAGTACTTGTTTGTATTTAAGTTATTTTCTGTTAATTGTACTCAAGTCAGAATTACTTTTTACTATCAGGTTCCTAGTAATTATTATGGGAAAGATATAGTACTGGTAGGTTTGGTGACGGTATAATTTGTTTCAATATCGTTCGCGTCAACACATAACAAAGCATGATGCTGCGTCAGTCTATACGCATACAGTCATCATTCGTCACTCACTCGTCACAACGGTTTCAACGCACCATTTTCACGCTGACCAGCCTTCTTGACAACCCTGACAACAATGACTTCTCAACTCACGGCTGCCTGTTAATTCGTCTTCCTCCCTTAACCCCTTAACCTACGATTTACGTTCGAGAATTTTGGGCCGAAAACGTAAACAAGCTCGCGCTGCCTTCGAGCCATTCGCACAACTTGTGTGGTACGATGATCGGGTCGATCGTAAATATTACTCATTTTCCAAAACACTGACCCAACAGCATCAAAATTAAGACCGTCAAAACCTCGTAGAGTTTGCCAAAAAAATAAAAAACGTAGAGAAACAACGTGAGAGTGTAAGAAGTGCAAAGTTCCCTTGCTTACATCTACCAGAATGTTTCGAATTGTATCGCACCATTGCAGATTATTAATTTTGTATTAGTGATTTTTGTATAAATAAACTTTTTGTAGTACTTGCATCTACCACAATTATCGCATCAGGTTGTAATTACTTATCAAATATTCCACAAATATTTATAACTTCAGGAAGGCGCCGCTACTAATATTTATATTTGGCTCGATCGTCGTACTACGGGCTATGCCCGTAATTGTAGGTTAAGGGGTTAAGCATCCCTTTGTCTTTTCTCATAGCCATCAATCGTCCACGGCCATGGTCACATAGGTTTTATCCGCCTAACTATTCGACTGAAGGATCGACGACACATTGAAGTTTCCAGACCCTTTTGGCCTGTCGGCACTTAGGCTTTCTTTCTCACAACATTGTTTATGATGTTTCTTAGGCAATCTGTCCATGATATTACATTATTATAATCATGGTGGTACTCGATGACGGAACTTTCCGACTGCTTCGCGACACAAAGCGCTATACCATGAAAGCGTAAGACCGATATGCCTAATGTACCATCGATATCCCTACGGTCCTTCCGCCGAATATTCGGAAGAATGCAAACGCGGCAACGATCGCGAACGTGGTGAGGATATCAAGGGGCAACAAAGAAAAGAATCCGATCAGTTTTGAACAAAAGATTCATTCCGTTTCGAACAGCGAAACGCAAAGGGTCTAGCGTAACAGCGAATTGCGAGGGTCTAGCGTAACAGCGAAGTGCAAAAGGTCTAGCGTAACAGCGAAGTGCAAAAGGTCTAGCGTAACAGCGAAGTGCGAGGGTCTAGCGTAACAGCGAAGAGCGAGGGTCTAGCGTAACAGCGAAGTGCGAGGGTCTAGCGTAACAGCGAAGCAAACACATTCGAGAAGCGTGATTGTTGATTGTTGACAGTTAATTGTTTAACCCATTTGCGTCCAAGCGCGGATTAATCCGCGCGCTGCGACTGCTTCTTTTTATTTCCATTTTAATCTAAATAATTTTTTTTAAATAAATAATTTTTACTTTTCTCCTCTGTCGTAAAGAATGAAAGATGCGATGTTTGCGAAGTAACATTGTCTACCAATCGTTTTGAACAGTAAATTTTCGATAAACTCCATGAAGAATTCGGACTGCGCGCGGTGTTAGGGACCAGTCCTCTTAAATAGGGTCATAATGCAAATGGGTAAACTTTTTTATTGAATATCGAGAGTATTTCTTGAGAATTTTCATCTAACACCACCTCATAATTATTGATTGTTTACTCAGTCGCGTATCTTTTCTCTTCGTATTGCTAATAGAGTTTTTCGCCAATAGAATGAGTAAAGAAATAAATAACTAAATATTCTCCCGTTTCACGAAGAGCTTCGACCTTCGCGGTCCTTCAAAGATTCGCGAAAATCTCGCGATCGACCATCGAAGACGTGAACGTTAAGACGCTCTGCAACCGAGTGGGAAGTTAAGTTTCTTTGGTCGAGGCCAACGATGCCACTAATCAAAGTATAAGAGAAGCTAGAAACTCGTCAACGTTGTATACGCCTGCTGCATCGTGTGAATCGCCTGCATTCATTGCTCTGACACCTTCTTTCGTCTTGGCTAGCAGAGAAAACGCGCTCCCGGCTTAATTACTCTCCTTTTTATCGTTTTTTCTTTTCCTCCTTTCTTCCTTCCGTCCCTGGTATCTTCTCCTTTTGTTTCTCTGTTCAGGAAGGAACAGTCCGCGACAGAATACGCGACGCGTAACTGCAGGCTACCGTGGAAACATGTTTCCCGCTGGTGAACTCTGCCGTTTCAATTTCGACGTTTAAAGCCGATAGACGATCGTGTCGCTTCCTTTTACCTTTTTCGCTTTTACGGTGCTTCGTGGAAAATACCAAGTTCGAGTGGATGGTTATGGCTATAGCGAGTTGGAAGTTGATTTAATAGGCAAGTTCTTGTCGTCACTTCGAAGAGCAGTTTAAAGCTACTTGTAAGTGTAATTACGTTTGAAGTGTATTTTTAAAGGAAACCAAACTGATTTAATTGGAGCTTGTTCGTTAAATGAAATTAAGCTGGAAGCGAGGGTGGTTTTTTAAATATAAAATTTCATTGAGACGATTAGAAACTTTTGAAAAGGTTTAACTATATCGCATTTCTTGCAAGAATTTTTAACATCCTCCTTTTTCTACTTTTTCCTATTTTTGCCAAGTATAAGCGAAAAGAACGTTTGAAAAAGTATCATAGTATCTTTAGGCAAAACTAAAGACTCTCCATCTTTAGCCCCGAATTTTTCTATTCCCCCGATGCGCGTTTTCCATACTATCGGCGAAAAGCTGAATCGTAGCTTATTTCGAGCGAAAGAAAATTCAGTTTCATTCTTCTCTGCCCGCGATGGAAAGTTTCGCAGTCGAAATATTCTCTTCGATATTTTCAAACTTTCCGCCTTTATTTACGATTCAATTGAGAAGTTTCGCAGCCACTTTAAATTGCAATCGATTTCGGCGGATAAATTATACTAACTTCACGCAACTTCGTCAGTCGACCTTCGTCGAGTAACAAGTGTATCCCCTGAATTATTCAGCTACAACGAGCGAAGCAATTTACGTTGTGGAAATGGATCGTTCGAGACCCTCGAGAGATCGATCGATTTCTAGTCTGCCTCGCATCTATCGACTTTCCTATCCAAAATTTCGATAATGAAGAGCACATTTTGCAATCTCAGTCACCAATATCTCCTCAACGTAGAGTACAATCTGCGAACTGCACAAAACACACCTGACAGTGGAGTACTACAATTATAGTTTATTTACAATAAACGAATTAAACAGATGTTGGTTAAACAGGAAACGATGCTTGTTTAACGTGAACTAATCGCAATAACGTATTAGAATTAAGACAATTAGATAATTAATTTGCAACTCTCTTTACCACGGATCCAACGCTCTCTCTCACGCGGACCACACTCTCTCGACAACGCTAGTGTGACAGCGACCATAGCCAAGCCCACGTCATTCTACACTACCTGACGATGAACCTTTAGACTTTGACCTTACCTTTGCACATGGTCCAACACCGAATTTTCCCCATCACGTAGGGCACTCAGGATCCCCTCCTTGTCCCTCAACTCCAACAAACTGAACATATAAAAGTGCGAGCATTCGACCACGAGACTAGTCTTGGGTACAGTCTTGGCCACGATTGAACAACTATTTTAATACTTTGTAACTTCGCTATTTTATAGTAATATTGTACTTAACCACTTTTGTGAATAAAAGCATATAAAAATATAAAAGGCTCAGCTCCTCCTCTTTTATCACAAATTTTACCTGACACTAGCAACACGCTCTCTGACTTCTCAACTAACACTCACTGTTAATTCGTCTTTCTCCCTTAGCATCCCTTTGTCTTTTGTCCTAGCTCCACCACGTACGTGTTTGTAACATCAACCACATCTCAACCCACATCAGAGACCAGGTCACACACCGAGGACAAGATGGCAACCAGATGTCTACACATCCTTGCCGCGTATCCTCGATATTCTTAAGGACCTACCATAAATCTTGGCATTTTCACGCTTAAGGTCCTTCAGACCAAACAAGCATCTTTTATTTCTAGTGTTCTTTATATTTTTGCCCACTATGGGAAGATACGGGAAAGTTAGTCTTCTCACGTTCGGTATCTTCCGTTCTCTCAGGGGCGGTTAGCACCCTTCCTCACCCACCAACCTAGAAAATCAGCCAATTTTCTTTTTATAAATAAATTCTTCTGGCGTGGTACTGTAACTTGGATTATAAAAGTTTATAGTGTGTTTGATTCTAGTTGAATCTAATGCTTCGATCTAAGAGGTATTGCCTTTTTGGTCTGCGGATCTGATCCGTCGTGTCAAGTAATTGGGTAACTAATGGGTTTTGGTGGTTGTTAACTCTTATATTATATCTGTTTCTGAACTTGGAAATTTCTTCTTCGACTGTGGGTATCTTAGGGTCGTAATGTATCGTTTCGTTGATAACGTACCAAGGTGTACCATCTATTAGGGATCTTAGAGTTTTTGATTGGAATCTTTGGGGAATTTCTACGTTGGAATTACTCGCTGTTCCCCATAGTTGGATCCCACAGGTCCAAACAGGTTTTAATATGGCTTTATATAGCATTATTTTACTTCGCATGTTTAAGTCGGAGCGTCTGCCAATGAGCCAGTAGAATTTTTGTAGTTTTGTTTTTAGTTCTTTGGATAACCAATTGACAGTGAAATCTATTTCCCTCACTCTCCTAATGAAAACTTGTCCTTAACAAATCAGCTCTTTTCGTGTCCTTAGACCCACCCATCGCTAGCTTTCCTCTGCTACAACATCGTCACTAAACTTCACTGATTCTCTGACTTTCGAACGGTCAACATCTCTTTACCGGGTTTCTTCATCTTAGATCAGTCGCCTATTTAATTTATATAAAGTTGTTAGAGTAAAGTGTAATTTATACGTGTCAATTCGGTGTATACTCAATTGTGACTATTAAGTGCATAATAAAGTGCAATAAAAAGAAAGTTAACAATTGTGTTAAGGCTCAACCTTCTTGTTTCTATAATCCGAGTCACAAGTTTGCGTACAATAAGCACTGAAAGAAGACTAAAAAGGAAACATCCAACAGACATCACAAAGGATATAACCTAATAAACACGAAGATGGTACCCCACTGGAGCCACCCACATGCTATATTCTATTTTCTATTTTAAAAATTGTAAAACAAAAATTAAATAATAAAAAAAAACAAGTTTGCGTGACATGTTCCGCAATCGCTGGTGGCCAGGGTCACGCAGGCCTTTTCCGCGAAACTATTCGATCGAAGGACCGACGATACATTGTTGGGCCTGTCGGCACTTAGGCTTCCCCGCGACATTGTTTATAGTTCGCCAGAGATCCCTTAGACCTTTCGTCCACGATACTACAATATCATCGATCGTTGCAAAAGTCGTAAATAAACAAGAATTTAGATATAGAACCTGTCACAAACCAATCCATACGAATGGTTGATGCGACCTTTGAAACAAAATGAAGAAAGATGTATTTAGCATGACAATGGGTAGCTGCGACACCAACTGTCAATGAAATTCTTCTACAATGACGTGTCATTTTTCCATCCTTGTCAAATAAATTTCTTTATTTCTTCCTGTGAAATTCGCGCTTCGTCGATCGACGGAGATAAAAAGAATTTCCTGCGAATCATCTGCCTTTGCTTTTCACTAGGAATGGTCCTGACGTGGACTACAATGGGCCCTTTCCTCACCGACTCGCGAGAAATCGTTCGTTCTTTGTTGGCAAAAAGGGAAGATAGTTCCAAAAGTTCTTATTGTTTCTCGTTTACTGTGCACAATGTTCCTGGCTCAAGACTATCTCGAGCATTGCCTTCCTCTCCTCTGATACCCTAAACTTGATCCAGAGAAACGTTTCGTTGTTCAACCGACTGGAAAATTGCGAGCAAACCCGAAAACCAAGCATCGATCGTCTTCGGCCTGTGTTCTCGGATTCGACATTTAACAGAAGTCTTGAATCTGGCGTCGAAAGCATTTGGTTTCTGGATTTCTCGGTGTATTTGCAGAATTTTGATATTACTAGGAGCGTGAATCAACTTCGAAGGCTCTTAGAAGAACGCTGTAGTTGTAGATTCCAATGGATGCAGCGGATTACACTGTGACAACGTGTTACTATTTACGTTTAACGTTTGCTGTGTTGCAAGTACCAGACGCGTAGACAATGGAACTTTAAAAGCAGTGAAATGAAATGTAGTTTGCAGTGGAAATGGTCGAAGACTAATGCTCTTTACTTGCTGGGAGCAATGAAACGCGTAGCGATTCACTTCAACTTCATCCAATTACCAGGTTTTCCGGCCAATGCAGCACACAGCGCAAGATACTCGATTCTTTTGAAATGTGGAAGAAGCGTAAAAATTCGTCGATGAATAGGTCAATTGGAAAAATAAATCGTTCTATCGTCGCGTTGTATTCGTCTCCTGCCAGAAACACCATACGTGCAATGAATTACTCTGGTTCCAGAAGGTAGTCTTCGAAATCGAGCGATCTTAAGTAATTGGAATTTCCATGCAATAATATTAAAAGGAATTGAATGGGAGGCTGAGCTTGATCGAGCGAGCAAACGTCGTGCAATAACGAAATCCAATGTACTTTTCTATACTTTGTATCAGTTCCAGCCATTATCGTGATGGATAACTGTTGAGAATTGTGGATCTTAATCGCCGAAATAAAGGTATAGGAACATTTACATTACACTTAGAATTGATATCAAAATAGTTTCACATTTATTTAATATGTGATTTACAAGATATTCATAGATATACATCTCTCTCTTTGTCTCTGATGAAGTTATTAGATCTATGAACAGAGGAACGCGTGGATAAATTGTAAAGTAGAAAATATATTTTAATACGGAAGTAAGTACAAGTAGGAATATAATTTGAGCAAGTTCCGATCCACACGCTAATGTAACGTCAATTCACATCACAGAGCGAGTCACACACCGGGGGCAGGATGGCGCCCAGATGTCCGCACATCCTTGGAGCGTACCCTCAATAGTCTCAAGTACCCACCAGGGGTTTTGAAATTTTCATAGTTCAGGTCCTTCAGATCAAGCGAGTATTTCTTGTCGAAGGTTTCCTTTTCCTTTTAACGTCTACTACGGGTTAACACGGAAAGTTGATCTTCCTCACGTGTCGTATGTTTCGTTAGCAACTTTCTCACGAGGGCGACTAAAACCCTTCCTGGTCCATCAACCTTCTTATTATCCAATCGGAAACGGTGTCTACTGCCCTCACTTCCCTAACCAAAATTGTCATCGACAAATCCGATAGTCCCGTGTCCTTAGACACACCCACCCCTAGCTTTCCTCGGACACAGTATCGTCAGGACTTACTTATTGTGTATCCTTAGAATAGTCAACGTATCTTTACCTGTCTCTACCCTTGTAACAGTCGCGTACTTTACGTATCAGTGTAACTAGATCTTACATAACGTGGTTGGAGTGAATTGTGATTTATACGTGTCAATTCAGTGTATATTCAATTGTGACTGCTGAATTCATAATAAACTTTAACTAAAACAAAATTAATAACTGTGTTACGATTCAGCTATTTTTATTTTGTCACCCAACCCTCAAGTTTACGTGACAGTAACATCAACCACATCTCAATCCACGCGAGAGACCAGGCCGCGCTTTGGAACCGATGAGCTGATGATGGAAATAAGGATGTGGCGGCACTCGGCGATGATGTATGTCGGCGAAGCGAGGTGCCTAATGAACCCTCAACATCTTCTTTTCGCCGAATGTTCGAGAACGCCTAACAAACGCGTGGATAGTGGGGATATCGAGGGATGACAAAGAAAAAGAATCGGATTCCGCCGAAAGACAAGTTGTAAGAGCTTCAGTCTTGCAAAGTCGTGGCTGGAGGTCAGAAGTAAAGTGTAGTTAGCGTAAACCAAGTGTCAAGAAATAAATTCTCTCTTTTTATTTCTTTATTTTTATCTTTTATTTTTCATCTTCGATTTCTCTTTTTCTATTTTACGTGACACGATCGTCGCCTGTCTACTGTTTATGGTCTGCCTTCGTCCCAGTCTTTTGTCTATACGCTGTCGATGGCTTCAGTGCTTGAGAAAAATAAAAAGACCAGTTTTCTTAGAAGTAGTGACCACTTCAACAGTCTCATCTGTTTTACGAGACGCTGTGCACGCACATACTCCCACACACTAGTAGCACACAAAATTACATACATTTCAATAATAACCAATGCTCGTTTCTCTGTTGCACGATGTTCGTCTCGGCAGTCAAAAATCCTCCACAGTTTCAGGCTTATTGGCTCAAGGATGCTATAGATTCAACGATTTCACGCTAAATTACTTCGAGTTTTGTGGAAAATAAACTGAAACAAATCTACTTGGAATCTGAAAAACGTACAAATTTATCATCATTTCGCAAGACTAATGAAGACGATCTTTATTTCCTTTTATCTTTCTATCGGATCGATGTAAAATGTGATTTTCATTCGATAAAAAGATGACACGAAATCGTGCGTTTTTCGTGACTTTTAAATATTCCCTTAAAAGCTTCGACGACTTTTATATAAATTTCTTTTCTACGTTTTTGCTCTAGGTTAATAAAGGGAAGCTGCTCCTTTTTTTACGTTTATTCGTTGGAACAGGCTCACAGGCAGTCGAGTAATATCGCTGTCATTGAAAAATTACCTGAAAAGTTACAAGAACGAGGGTAGATTTTTCTCTTTTTCGCAATTTCTGCATCAGCCTTCTGAAACTGAGGAATTGGGACGCGGTGCTGTAGTTATCGCGCAAAAACTAGCTTTTCATCAAATAGGTAACATACGCAGTCGAACGAATGCGATTCTCTCGAGTTACAATAACATCCCTCGAAGCATAAAATCGACGAAATTTCTCTAACGAATGTAATTATCCTTGAATAATTGTTAAATAATTATCCAGCTTAGTCGATCGTGTGTAAATTATCGACATGTCGAAAAACAAGTATATAAGTTAACACGGGCCGATGAGGAAACATCGATCACAGTACAGGAGTGTATATAATCAGGCATAATTACGGTAATCCATTCTGTATCGATCACTATTAATCGACGAACCTAATTGCATATAATTGCACCGTTGCGCCCGCCATCTATCTGTATTATGCTAATATGTCGCGGTCGTGGTTCGCTTCATTCACAGTTTCGAATTAGTCGCTATCGTTACCAGCGTTGTCCATTAACGTTCGTAAACCATGTAACGTGTTAACCATGAAAAATCGTCTTTTAACGATCAATATACATTATCGACAGAAATTGCGAGTTGTCGGCGAAGAATTACAAATTTTGGCGAAATATTACACTTTCGACGAAATGTTACGACACCGCATCGAGAAACACGATATTTCACCTTAAAAATTCTTGTTTCAACGGTGGGTAGATATTAGTGGTAAAATACGTGCGATTTTTTATGAAACATGCAAATTTCACAAACATTTAGCAGAGAAGCAATTTCACGAAAAATTACGTACGTATGGCGAGTAAAAAAATTGAAAGTCGTCCTGTTTTTTAAATAAAATTCGAGGTTGTGGGATTTTTATTAAAAGAAAAAATGTTAAATAAAAACTTGGAACTGGCATGCATGAGAATCGACAAAATGAAAAATCGCCCCCCTTTTACCAAAAACGAAGGCATAAAGGATGTTAAAAAATTTACATATTCCGCTATGTGGAATATAAAACAAACGAAACGCTATTCTCTTCCGTCGTTCCTGTTCGCACTCTCACAGTTTACTCGGAAAAGAATGTTAATTCATTAAAACGTGATCACCCTGTACGTAACCAGCCAGTCGTTTAATTTGACCCGACATGATTAATCTCAACAAAGAACGACATCACCCGCAAACTGAATACGTTCTTTCCCAGAAACTTCTGCGAATAATCACGAGAAATTGTTGGAATAGCCGTGAAAAGAAAGAAGCGGGATGACTAAAAATCTAATTAGACAATAAGAGTTCCCGGTTGCGAGATCGTTTCGCGAAACAAAGCCGATAAAGAATATCTCTTCCTGAATGAGTTCAGATGCAGATCTTATTATGTTTATCACTGAGCATACACTGGCACATGGAACTACTCAAACACTCCTAAGAATATTTTATATATATATATATATGTCGGGTTAACATTAAAATCAGGATTAGGGGCGTGCAACGAATCCTCACGAGAATCAGTCATTGTCGCGACTATCAATAATGTTTATTAACACCAGTACAAATAATACACGATTTACAGAAGATCGCGGTAATTAGGTGGTAATAACAATGGCCTTGGGTTCGACAACGAATCCGCGGTCACAGGGATAACTCTTTGTTAATCGTAAAATGTACTTTTGAGGCACAAAATAACGTTTTCTCGGGTTGCTAGGTATATTTGCTTGTAAGACGATGTGTATCTCACCAAGGAGATCGCACGAATGCCCTACTGACTAAGATTTTCCTCTCCTTGCAGTCGTGTTCATTTGTTTAATATTGGTCGGGGATATCAACAGATTCCAACCGCCGTTGCTAGGTGGTCCCGTGCAGCGGCGACACTCTTTCCGCCCAATCGTTAATACAACGTGTGGCCCATAATATAAACACTTCTAAGGCAAAGCCACACGTGGCTTGCTTTGTCCTAGAGCCCGTGTGTCGCTACAGCTAGATCCCTTTTTCTAAGAAGAACTACACAATCACTCCACACCTCTGCTAAGCAAAACACTCATCCCGTGACCGCGGCTACGTTCGGCGACTAGTTGTCGCCTCGAGCCCAAGCTCATTATCTCAAGTTTCTCGGACCATTATATCGAGTTAATAAGGTTGAAGTATCGGAAACCCTCCACGGAACTTCTAAGGGAAAGCCCGGTGTCCTTTCATCTCCGACATATATATATATGTTGAAGATGAAAGAACATCAGGGTCTTTCTTTTGGAATTTTTGGGAAAATCCCCAATACTTTAGTCTAAACCTTTCACGATAGTGGTACTTGGATAATAAAACTGAGAAATAGTTGTTTATGATTTAATCCAATTATGTTTGCCCGAGATTTATGACAGTGGACTTGGACTCGAAGTGACATAACGGGTCGCTGAACCGCGGTCACGGGATGGACGTGTACCTAACAGAGGTATGGAGTAATTAAATAGCTCTCCTTAAAAACAAAGATTGGCCCGAGGGGTACAGAGAGGTACGGAGAGGAGTATATAAGGGCAGTTCCACTTGGACTGAGATTCAGTAGATCAGTAAGTTGAGTTCGACTTAGACTGTGGAAGAAATCGCATTCGTCATCCCGTTGACCGTGGATTCGTTATTGAGTCTAAGATCATTGTCATTCACATCCCCAGTATCTAATTACCAAGGTTACTTGTCAAATTCTGTCATAATCATAATTGTAAATATCTTCGCTCTTGCATAACGACAATGTCCAGTCCAAAGAAAGATTCGTTAAATGCCCCTAACCCTAATGATAACCCGATATATATATGTGTCAGAGATGAAAGAACATCGACGTCTTTCCTTTAGAATTTTTGGGAAAATGCCCGATACTTTAGTCTAGACTTTTTATTATAGCTGTGCTTAAATAATAAAACATAGAAGTAGTTGTTTATGATTTAATCAGTAAGGCAGTAGGCTTGGGCTCGGAGTGACACGTCTGGCCACTAAACGTAGCCACAGTCATGGACGTTTTCACCTAACAGAGGTATGACGTAGTTGCATAGTTCTCCTTAAAAATATAGTTGACCCAAAGGATACAGAGAGGTACACAGAAAGGGACAGAAGTTGAGTTCCACTTGGTCTGTGGACAAGTAAGTTCAGTTCCACTTGGACTTCGGACAAGTAAGTTCAGTTCCACTTGGACTTTGGAGAAGTATGCGCATTTGCTACCCTGTTGACCGTGTATACGTTATTGAACCTAAGATTATTGTCATTAGCACTTCAAGTATCTAATCGTCACGGTTAATTGTCCAATCCTGTTCGTTAAACGCCCCTAACCCCAACGCTGACTCGACATACATATTATACAAAACATTTTGAAATTTCAATGGCACTATAACGAAACACGACTATTGCAGTTACATTGGCAAAATTTGCGAAGAATTTGAAAATGTACGTAGAAGTCACGAGCTATTTGTTGCGAGCATAGATTCGCGGAGATCATCAAGTGCTTGAAGAGTCAATTATCACCAAGAAACAATTATTCGTTACCAACTATTCGCTATATTAATACGCCACGATACGTAGCAAGACTATCTTTAACGCTAATTGTATGTTTAAGACTACTATGCATATACTAACTTTTCACTGAGTGTATATTTGCAACAAGTGTCTGGCAACTTCTACATACATTTCCAAATTGGTTTCAAATGTTTGCGTTTCAACTGAATTGCCGATATTTTCTCGAATTTATATTTCTGAGAATATAATTAAAGAGATAGAACCTCGGTAGAAAATTATTTCATCTGGCAAATACTATTAAAAAACACCATACTTTGGACACTTTATGTACTTTTTCGTGCTGTACGAATTCCGTGCAATTTTGCATTTTCAAATTTCTTCTTTAAATGCATAAAAATTCACAGTCTGCTCATTACAGTGCTAACGAACGAAGAGTTTCGTATAACGTAGATATATAACGCATTCGTGAAAATTTTCATTGATAAATGTTCGAATATTTTTATGAGCCACCGTGTGTGACAAACGTGTTAACGATTCTCATTGTCACGTCACGGCCGACGCGATAATCGTTTGCCAGATCGAGTTCCTGTTGCTTTCCTTTCGCTGGAATTCGAGCTGCACGCTTGGAATATCACGGAACCATAAAAGGTACAACGACGTTCAGCGAGCAATGAAATCTTTGGCAAATGTGCGTGATAAAAGCAGCTTCTATGTTAAATACGCGACTACATATATTTCGTTCTGTATCGCGTCCTTTTTTAACACGAATACATTCGCTGTCTCTTGTTTTACGCTTTGCATTCGTCGGGCAGAAAAATTCTGCTTAGAACGGTGGATTCTCTCGAATCGCTGATCTTAAATATTAGGTTGTCCGGAAAGTTTCTTTCGTTCCATAAGGTGATAATAGATGAACAACAATTTCTGTTTTATATTAATTTATTGAATTAGGTATGATCCATTTCCTTCTATTTCTATTATTATATTCGTGCATAAACTTTTCGGACAAGCTAATACCAACCGATTTAAATATTTATATTTCGAAGAGATAGATGAAATAATATAACACGGAATAATTAAATAAAAATTGCACAAAATCGAATAGGTAAAATTTCCTTTTATTTAAAGTTCATCACGCAGGTTGCCAGTAACGACGGTATAAGTAGGAACAGGCGCAGCGAACCAGACATTCTTAAGTAGATCCAGTCAATGGCCAGACACCGAGAGAGTATAAAAATTCTGCAGCGATCAAAACAAAATTATAATCTACGACGACCGCTTCCTGTTCGCGAATCCAAGTCCAACCACTTACCCGACCACTAATTTACCGTTCTAACTGTATAATAGAAAGTGTCACGACTGAAAATAATTTGCATCTACGTTAGAAGAACGTAAAAGGAACGAGGGAAAATTACAAAAATAATAATTCTTTTCTAGAATCTACGCTTGTCGCCAAAGTTACGTAAATAATTTAATTGGTAAAAAGAATAATTTTCTTCGTAAGATTCCAAATAGTTTCTCGTCTTTCCTTAAAAACCTGTTTCAATTATGTCACTTTCGAGATGCACGTGCATTATATTTCACCGATAATTTTTCTATATTTGCAGTCACGTTCTTCTTTCCGTCGATTGGCGCGGTATACTTCTCGCGTTGATTTATGGAAACAATGATAAAGTTGAATAAAATTTTACGAGGATTGTCATTGAGAGAGAAACTGAACGACCAAACGACCGGAATAAAAACACAGCTGCTGGACGATAACCTTTTCGTACGGTATGAAAATTAGCTCTCTGGCTTCTGACTGGTAGAATAAGCGATGACAGTTGTCGTTTACGATAATTAGATTCGCCTGGAAGACCAGTTACCAATGTAATCGAGATCAGAAGCGATATATAGTTCATTCGTCGAAGACGATGATGTAACGCGAAGTCGTACGATAGGACAAGTTCTCCGCATACTATTAGCAAACAGTTTGTACAAATACAAGTTCAACTATGTTAATCATAGACTGACTGTAGCTTGCGTCTATCTTGTCAGTTTTGTAATAACATTTGGTACATTTTGTTTTACTGGGGTCCATTAATTAAAAATTATATAAAAGCGTTTCTACTCGAAATTATACCATTCTTTTATCCAATAACTCTATCATTGATAATTCCACGATTACTGATTCTACGTAGAATAGTTGTAGAAAATGCAATTAAGGAATTATATAGAAGCATTTCTACCTAAAATTATTACAATCTTTTATCAAATAATTAATAGTTCTACGTACAATAAAACAATCTTAGAGAAAAGAAAAAGTTTCGTTTCAAACATTCCAGATCATTAAGACCTGTGTTCGCGTTCTTTCTTTAGTTTCACCTATTTATTCCTTTCATCAGCTTGAGTAGGTGATAACGCTACATCGTCGCAGAATAATTACAAAAGATCCACTGGAACGACGGCCTACGTACACACGGTGTCCCAGTTTGCGCGGCGATAAATTAGGACCTGGTCGAGGAAAGGCAGATAATTCGACAAAGGAAAGATGAAGAAAGAAAAAGATATATCAGCAAGGAAAAAAAGAGAGTCGGCTGGCAGATAAATCTGCGAAACGAATTGATGCAACTGGCAGGAGGATCGGAAAGCCGAGTTCTCAGGTCGTCTAAAACCGGTCCGCGTTAATTTATCGTCGGTCCCCGAGGATCGTATTGCGATCACGTATGCGTTTATTCACTTATTGCCAGCGAGCGTAAAGCGATCAGATAATCCGCAGTTATGAAATCTCGCCTCGGCTTTCCATTATTAGTTTAGAAAACGCGACGAACGCGATATCCAGATTACGATTTTTCAGCTCCCATCGCTTGCAAAGTCGTATTTTTGCTCCCAGCTGAGTTCTCGTGTAAATTTCAAAAATTCAGCTCTCCCCGCGAATAGTCTTTGCTCGTGAGAAGTGAACAAAAGATCGGAGAATGTACAACTCAGCGAACGTACTAGGTTCGGTATAATAAGTTCTGTAGCTGCACTGGACAGTAAACTTTCCAACGGTTTCTGTCCCGTGGCTCGCTACACAAAGACCTTATGCTTCGGACAGATGATTGCCGATACATCCTCATAGAATATTTTCAGCTAGCTAAGGACTCGCTATAAATCTTAGGATTTGTTAGCTAAGATTCTCCAAAGAAACAAATAGCCTTTGTCCTAACAGTCCCTAAAGCGATCACCTCCTACGCATGATACGGGAAGTCTGTTTTTCTCACGTACGATGCTTTCCGCTAACAACTTTCTCTCAAGGGCGGTTAGCATCCTTCTTCAACCACCGAACAAAAATCAACCAATTATCAGCAACGTCCATTTCCCTCACTTTCCGAACCAAGGCTCTTCTCGACGAATCCGATGATGTCGCATCCTTAGACACACCCCGTCATAGTTCTCCTCGCTAGCAGCGTCGCGACGGAAAGTTCAGTTAATAATTGGCTGGAGCTCCGCGACGCATCTTGAGCAATCGTCGTCCGAACTGCCTGGAAACCGAATTTGTAATCGCGAGCCGAGAACCGTTAACGAAACCGCGAGTTCCACACGAAGTGAATATACGAGTGTTATAAATAAATATACTGTTAAATATACTTCAATATTTCTTCAGTACCTATCGCGACCTATTCACCTCAGGTCGTTCGCGTTTTCTTCAAACTTGATGCTTATTCAAACACATTGTATGATATTTTAGTCCGTGCCTTTCGGTTTTGCACGATTTTTCGGTTTCACCTCTCGTTTACCTATCACGCTTTTTACATTTTCTCAGTCTTATGGCGTTACCACCTTATTGCTTCCTCCCTTATATCTATCTAACTAAACTCTAAACTCTTTTCCTTGTCTATATCTATCTAAACTCTTGTCTTATGTATCTACCTCCCCTCTTATCCACTCTGTTATATCGCACTCCGTTGTATAATCTATCTCAAACCTATGGCAACCTTTGGGCTTTTGCCACCTTGCTGTGCTTCCTTATTGTCGTTCCTCCCCGTCTTGTATTCCGCCCTTCTCTTCTCCATTATTGTTTTCAATTCCATTAGTCCTTCTCCAGTCTCGTTTAGTATGTTTTCTGTTTCCTTTTGTCCTCCCGTTATTTCGCATTCTTTTGTTACGTGTCTCAGGTCTTCTTCTTTCCTTCTACATAGTCTGTATCTTTTCTCTCCCTCTTCTTTCCAGTATTCCCTTGCTTTGGTCTCGTTTCCACATCTGAATCTTGCTAATATTTTTCTGTCCTTCCACTTCATTATCCCTTCTAAGTACTTTGGTAAATTGACAAGTAAAAGGCGAAGTATCTTAGCACTTTTGCCCTGCAGCTCAGGCGCAGATTCTGTCTGGCGCTCCGTTTCGGTTTAGATACTGCAATATCATTCTTTTTGTACGTTTTTCAAATTGCTATAAAACTGTGGCAGCTTACAAAGCAACGCAACTGAGCAAGGTACCTTAGTACTAAACAACAAACTACTGCTCAAATAATGAGAAAGATTGTCGGCGACTAAAAGCCGATTAATCGGCTATCGATCGGGAAAGTGTTCGATAAAATGAGAAAGCTGAGCGTATTCGTTTGAATGAAATGTTTGTCCAACGAAGAAAAAAATACAAATATTTTATTTATTTTTCTCGTAGAAAATTCCCAATCGTCGAACGATTTTGCAGAAACTCTACTATAATTGCGTTAATGTACGCAAGGAAGGTTAGATCGCCATCGTTAAGCTGCAGGATCAAGATAACGACAAGAAGATCGGACAAAGTTGACAGAGAGTTCCAAAGAAGAAAAAAATACAAATATTTTATTTATTTTTCTCATAGAAAATTCCCAATCGTCGAACGATTTTGCAGAAAGTGTACTATAATTGCGTTAATGTACGCAAGGAAGGTTAGATCGCCATCGTTAAGCTGCAGGATCAAGATAACGACAAGAAGATCGGACAAAGTTGACAGAGAGTTCCAAAGAAGAAAAAAATACAA